>JAXQJP010000057.1:0-275305 GCA_037042015.1 Furcasterigmium sp. R96-07A1
ACTTCACCCCCCTCGACTGGGAACTCGACACCCCCACCGCGGCCCTCACACTCTCCCCCGCCGTGCGCAGCTTCGACCTCGTCGTCGCCTGCGACTGCATCTACAACGACGCCCTCATCGACCCTCTCGTGCAGACGTGCGCCGACGCCTGCCGCCTGCGCGGGCCCGAGGGGGCCAATCCCTGCGTATGCGTCGTCGCGCAGCAGCTCCGCTCGCCCGAGGTCTTTGAGGGGTGGCTCAAGGCGTTCCACGCGCGCTTCAGGGTCTGGCGCGTGCCTGATGAGCTTCTCGACGAGGGGCTGCGGGTCGGCTCTGGGTTTGCGGTGCATGTGGGGATTCTGCGGACCGATGTCGCCTGAGTTGGGCACACGAGAGGAGGGACGGGATCAGCGGTTAGAGGCAGCAATTAGAGGACGTAAAGATGGCGACAAGACCTGCTTTGCTCTACCACAGTGAACCGATGGGAAGTCTTGGGTATCTGCATCAATATTTGGAACATGTCACAAGTAGCGAACGGCAGGACCGTGATGGATTCTTGCGAAAAGTCTCTTAAGAATGCTACTACGTCGCCAGCACTTATCTGCCTTGCGAGCATATGGATGTTTGCTACCTCGCCACACTATTGCCCTCCCATATCACCAGCCACATGTCCAGGCCTTTTGTAAATTCGATCCGTCGAATTATATTAACAATGCACCGTATTGTCCCAGAAATCATAACACGTAAAGGGGTAGATCAGATGACACCCCTGAAGGGCATCACCACTCCAAGGGCTCCGTCTTAGTCTCGCCACGGTTCGTCTTGGGGACAGGAGCCGGCTTCGCAGCAACCTGGTTACTCCTGCCGTTCCTCTTCAGGTACCCAGTGCCGTCTACCCAGGGAGTGACCTGGGAGATCCTCTTCTCATACTCGGTGATCTTGTCGTCCATCTGCAGGGTGAGGCCGATGTCGTCAAGACCGTTGATCAAGCAGTGCTTTCGGAACTCGCCCACGTCGAACTTGCAGATTGTGGTCCCCGAGGCGTTCTTCACGGCCTGGTTGACAAGGTCGACCTCGATTTCGCGGCCAGCCTTGGCTTCAGCGGCAATGGCATCCATGTCGTCCTTGTTCGAGACGATGACGGGGAGCATGCCGTTCTTGTAGAGGTTGTTCTCGTGAATATCGGCGAACGAGGGAGCGATGATGGTCTTGATGCCAAAGTCCAGCAGAGCCCACGGTGCGTGCTCACGCGAGCTACCGCAGCCGAAGTTGGGGCCGGTGCACACCAGAATCTTGGCCTGGCGGTAGGGGTCCTGGTTCAGGACAAAGTCGGGGTTCTCAGTGCCATCCTCGTTGTACCTCCAGGCGTGGAAGAGAGCAGTGCCGAGACCAGTACGCTTGATGGTCTTGAGGAACTGCTTGGGGATGATGGCGTCGGTGTCGACGTTGGACCTCTCAAGAGGCGCGGCGATGCCCTTGACTGCGGTGAACTTGGGCAGACCGGCAGATCCGGCGGCGGCCAGGGTGTTCACGTGCGGAGAGGAGTCCTCGGGCTGGTCGCCGATCAGGTCCCTCTCGGTCTCGTCATCCTCAACGCGCTCATCGACGTGGGGCTTGCCAGCCGCCGGGTTGACCGAGGCTTGGGTGTGGGGAGTAGACTTGTACTCGAACAGAGTCCTCACATCGGCCAGCTTGCCAACGAGGGCGGCAGCGGCGGCCATGACGGGGGACATCAGATGGGTCCGGCCACCGGCGCCCTGGCGACCCTCAAAGTTGCGGTTCGAAGTGCTAGCGCAGCGCTCCTGGGGGGACAGAATATCGGGGTTCATGCCCAAGCACATGCTGCATCCGGCTTCCCTCCACTCGAAACCGGCGTCGACAAACACCTTGTCGAGACCCTCCGCCTCGGCCTGGTCCTTGACAAGACCAGAGCCGGGGACGATCATGGCGCGCTTGATGTTGGCGGCAATCTTCTTGCCCTTGACAACATTGGCAGCGGCGCGCAGATCCTCAATACGAGAGTTGGTGCAAGATCCAATGAAGACCTTGTCAACAACGATATCCTGCATGGGGGTGCCAGCGGTGAGGCCCATGTACTCGAGCATCCTTCGGGCGGAAGCCTTCTTCGCCTCGTTGCTGAAGCTCTCGGGGTCGGGAACACAGCCAGTGATGGGTACGACGTCCTCGGGGCTGGTACCCCAGGTAAGGGTGGGGACGATGTCCTTGGCGTCGATGAAGACATCAATGTCGTAGGTAGCGCCGGGGTCCGACTGGAGAGACTTCCAGTACGTAGTCGCGCGCTCCCACATCTCAGAGTCGGCCTTGGGGGCCAAGGGACGGCCCTTGAGGTACTCAAAGGTGACCTCGTCAGGGGCGACCATGCCAGATCGTGCGCCGCCCTCGATGGACATGTTGCAGATGGACATGCGAGCCTCCATGCTCAGGCTGCGGATGACCGAGCCGCAGAACTCGATGACAGCGCCAGTGCCGCCAGCCGTACCGATCTTGCCGATGGCGTGGAGGACGACGTCCTTGGAGCTAACACCGGGAGCCAGCTCGCCATCGATTTGTATCCGCATGTTCTTGCTCCTCTTGGAGATCAGGCACTGGGTGGCGAGGACGTGCTCGACCTCGCTGGTACCGATACCGAAGGCGAGGGCACCGAAGGCGCCATGAGTCGAAGTGTGGCTGTCGCCGCAAACGACCGTGGTGCCCGGGAGAGTGAAGCCCTGCTCGGGGCCGATAACGTGGACGATGCCCTGGCGCTTGTCGCCGAGGCCGAAATATGTGAGACCGAACTTCTTCACATTCTCCTCGAGGGTCATGCATTGGAGTCGGGAGTCATCTTCCTCAATGAAGGAGGCGAGATCCTTCAAGGTCTTGCGGGACGAGGTCGGGATGTTCTGGCGAGGGTCGGATTAGCTCTCCGACACCGGAGGGAGGGGGGTCCGACCAGCGGAAAAAAAGCTGCGACGGCCACGAGCTCGAGGCGGGAAACAAACTTACATGATCTGTGGTCGCGAGAGTGCAATCGGGTCTTCGGAGCTTCCTGCCAGCGTTCTCGAGGCCCTCGAATGCTTGCTGTTGAGGAACACATTAGCGCGGGGTCTTCTCGGCAGCGACGTCATCGTCGGGGAATTTCAGGTTCAGCTGAGCTGCACTTACAGGAGAAGTCACCTCGTGCACGAGATGACGGTCTGCGCAACAAAGAAGTTTTAGCCAGCTGATCTCGGTTGCACCAAACGGAAAGACTCACCGATATACAGGAGAGCAGTGCCGTCGAGCTTCTCATCAATGACATGGGCCTGGAAGACCTTGTCATAGAGAGTCTGCGGGGATCCTTCGGCAACAGGCATGATGTGCTACCGAGTATTCCGAGTCCAAGATGTAGTATAGATATCGCCGATTGGATTGCGGCAAGACAGTCAGATCGGCTCAAACTCGTCCACGGGCAAGTCAAGCCTTGGGTGTGAGAGTGTGGATGCGATGTGGTAGGGCTGATGAGAGGGGGGGATCACAGGTTGCCCAGTGGTGGTAGGTTGTGGAAGATATGGGTGGGAGGAGAGAGAAAAGGGAAAAGGTGAACAAGGGAAAAAGAAAAAAAGGAAGTCAAGAGACTGGTCCAGCGAGATGGTAATTGTAAAGCACGACAGGCACGACACGGGCCGATGTGGTGTGGGGGAGGAACGGCCGGGTTTTGTACTTGGGCGAGGGGAGGGTTCCATCGCCGCCAACAGCCAAAAGACGTCAGTGAACCTTGTCACTTTTTGGGCCAGCAATAGCCGCCTCCCCGTGTTACTCACAGGATCGGCCCCAGTCGACTCGACCAGATTGGACAATTCTCTCTGCAATTACGGCCACCGGAAGGCGGGATCCTCCATAGCTCGCTACATCAACCTTCCATAGGCCTTCTATTACCTGCAGCGTACTCCAAAAAAGGGGACCGCCGAACATCGGAGCTGAGTGCCTGCCTTCGCAAGCGTCCGATTCCCGGAACGCGGGGTACGAGGCCTGGATTTGCAAATGACAACCCTCCATTGGCTGACCCGGCCCCCAATCGCCCCGGTGGTCCCCTCACCAAACAGGCCATGCCCAAACGCACCTTCCTCACCAAGAAGACGAGCGATGCCGGACTGGGGCTACGTATGGGGCTCTCTTCACCTCGGTGAGTCGACGGGCGCTCATCAACAGGGATCGGAGCATGCAGATGCCTGGTACATGCTGGACCTCATGCCAACATGGAACACGCCATCCGGTGCAAATGTGCGTGATGCGCATCGAAGCAGGCATCACTTATCACTGCCCATGCAATCTGGCGCGCACATGCATGTCTCTTATCACACCATGTCCGCACTCGGGACGCAATATCGCGGCCTCGGGTGCTTGGCTCATCTGCTGGGAGCTGACTGAGCCACCCGGACCCTCCACGGGCACAACCCGGCCGAGAGCGTCCAAGAGGCGCCTCTCCAACCCCTCCACAATGCCAATCTGGCCGTCTCCATCAAAGTGTGATTCTGGGGAAATCGATGTCACCAGTCCTGACGATCCCTTGGCTGACTTGCTGCGTGCCAGTCGACCAGAGCTCCGATCTTCGGGGCTCTGGTGACATCCGCGGCTACTGACTGGATCAAGCTGCCGGACTCCCAACTCCGTCCAAGTGCGCTGGTCTGGGCATCAAAGTCATGGCTGATGAGGTCCATTAATCTGTATCATAAGTTATACCTGGTCGTCTGTGGTGTTCGATCCCTTGAACGAGCGCCGGTGCCGGCGCTGCCTGTCCATCTGCCTGCTTCCCTGATCTCCCGACCTACAGCTATTTCGACGACCCCTTCCATGTTGCGAGCCGACTTCGCTCCTTGGACTGTCCGCGCATTGACCTTGCCATGTTTGATCTGTCTGCGTCGCGACAGAGCTATAGGCGTGCTGTATATCCTTGTCTCTTTGGCTGGGGACCGGTTTCCGCCTCATCGTTTGGTGACACCAAGGTGGCGTGCCGATGTAGCTCCTCGTGTGGTTGTCACGACTAGGTGGTCGCTGAAGCTCGGAGAGGTATTCGGTATCAACACGAGAGGGAGGCTCATCATGTCCCGGCCGAAGCCAGTAGTGGTGGTGATGGGTATGGATGCAAACTTTACCCTGTGCCACAGCTGGTTGATGCTCATGCTCGGCGCGTTCTTCTGGCCCCGCGCCTCCTGAAGAAGACCTCGGCTTAGAGACGCTCGGGTGGCCTTCGACCTGTTCATCTTCCTCTGGTGGCACCTCTTCGCTTTCGCTTGACCTGCTCGAGACTTGTGCTAAAGCCTGCCCAAGCTCTTCTTCCGTGGCAACAGCACCTTGAGATGGAAACATCGAGGATCTTCGGCGTGCAGGTGTCCGAATGACAGTGTCATTGGAAGAATCGCTTTCCGCCTCTTTGCCAAGCGGCAGGGATTCTTCTTGTTTCTTTGCATCAAAAATCACCGGTGCTTTCATGACAGAGATCCGACGTGATGGAGTTGGATCCGGCGTCAGGCTTCTATGAGACTGAGCGATCGGGCTTAGGTCAGGCTCTTGTGCAGAAGACCATTGCCTGGGATCTCGACGCCATCTGACCTTCCGTTGAGCCTGTCGCACGGCATCTTTCTTCTCGCGTCTTTGGGCCTGTCTCTGACTTTCTCGCTCGAGGAGGAGGTTCCGGGCCTGCTGCTGGGTCGTTTCGATCTTGTTCTGGTACTCTTGGCGCGCAGCTTGAGCTCTCTTCTCAATTATTTGCAGCTTCTGATGCGTCGTCAGGCTCATCCCACTCTGGGAGCTGTTGGAGGGTGTTGGCGTGAGCACGTCCAGCTCTCCAGTAGCGGGATTGATGCCCTGGACCCCAAGGTAATCACCACTATCCCGGAGCTGGCGCCTTTGGGCTCGCTTCTCTTGCGACGGCAGGGGACTGGGTGTGACTGCTTGTGATAGAGGTTCTATCGTGATGGCAGGGTTCCATTGTGTGATTTGGTCGGAACTTTCTCTCCAGCCGCGGACCGCATGTCGAGTAGTGTTTGCGCGCGCGAGTGGCTTTCGGGCAAAGGGGTTGGTTCTGATCGGTGCCACGTCCGTGTGTCGACGTCTAGCCACCAGTGGCTCGCTGGAGGCTAGGCGGGAGGTATCAGGTCGAATAGGAGTCGATGCAGGGCCGTCATCGATAGATTCCTAGTAGCCCTGTGAACGGCGCGTACCACCTTTTTCTGGGCGAGAACTGGGGAAAAGCTTCTTCAGGCGGCCGGAAAGGGAGGTCTGCCTTTGAGAAGTGTCGCCCGACATGGTGTATACAATAAAGAGTGTCTGGCCAATTCGTAAGCGGGTCACCGGCCCAGGTCGGCGTTAAGAATGCAGAAGTCGATCATATTGTGTCCTAGGCGATAGATGGAGCGTGAGAGGCATGAGATCAAGTCAGGTAGATAGGTAAGGTAGTTGGACGGTCGACCGCAATGTCTTGGTGAGGGAAGGAGCCCTTCAGATTGTGGATGACGCAACGGAGACGATCCGTGGTGGAAAGAACGTTTGGAAGATGGAGCATTCCCATGTGTTTATAGAGGATGTACTACCACACCTAACGTACTTGACGCCGCCGATGCTGAACAAAACAAAGCATTACATGTGAAGCCGTTGTCCCCAACCCCTGAGCCTATCGTGCCCACATCTTTGGGTATCTTTCTGATCCAGTTTGCCCCTTCTGACCGTGACCCCGTGGCGCGAAGGGGTTCACAGTGGAAGTGGTGCCAGTGAGTGAATGACCGTCGTTGGAAGTGGTAACTCTCCTGTTCTCCTTCAGAGGGCTGGCTCGTCGTTGTTCGTAAGCAGCCATCTCCTTCGAGTTCCTTGGTGAGCTGTACGTCGCGTTCATATCGTGAAGACTGCTCGCTTTTTTCAGAGGAGAGTTGGCATGGGAGTAGACGCCAAGATTGCCACCAAATTGTGTCCCCGTGTTGGTGGCGGTCGAGACGGCCGGGGACGGTTGGTAGCCTGGCGGCAGGCTCTGGCGGGTCGAACGAGTGCTCGGCATAGCTGATGAGAAGGCGTCCGATCGCCGAGAGGGCTGCGTTGGTGTGAAGAAGCGAGAGCCGATGGGAGTGTGCTTCACCGGACCCGGAGTGTGCTTTACAGGACCTTCACCATCCGGGTTGAAGTGCCGCGTATAGTTGGGGTTCGGGTGTGTCTGGAACTCCTTCTTGATCACGGTAGTCGGTGTCCCGATCTCGACAAAGTCGTTCCCTTTCTTGTCGTCCTCATCCGTCACTTGCGTACCAACGTCTCGGACCACAGGGTGAAGTCGCGGATGCACGAATTTGGTATCGTATTCGTGCAGTACCTCTTTGTGAATAATGGCGGTGTCCTTGATCTGCTGGGAGTACCGGGACTGCAGAAGCAGTAGCTGAGCGCTCAGAATGACTTGCAACACAATGGCTTTGGCGACAGTGACGCTTGGTCGAGGGTCAAGGGACTCCAGCGGCAAGAAGAGCATGTAGACGAGAACGTGGCCGGGGCTGAAAAGGGAGAAGAGCTGCAGCGACACAGGGAGAGGGTCCCAAACAGCCAGCTCCCACACATCTGTCGTCTTATCCGGGTAAGCTCTGGATTCGGCCGTCTCGGGGAGCATCAGTTTCGAAAGAAATCGGAGGGGAGAAGATGCCACCGGCGATGACTGAACCTTGACGCGCTGGGCGGAAGGGGTCTGGGGCGCCTGTTCAACGTTGACCTCGAAAAGTCGGTAGTGCCTCGATCGTGTCATCGTGTAGAAGGCGTTCGCGACGGAAAGAGCGACAAGTATCCAGGTGAGAGGACGAACCTTGAGAGCCCAGTTAACATGGAAAGAACGCGCAAGGGAAGTACATCGCAACTCACCACGTAGATGGTGACATTGCTACTGCCACCATCTGAAAAGACATCGTCGGAAGCCGTCGAAGCAGCAGAGTTTGCCCTTGCCAGCAGGAAAACAAAGTTGAAGCCCAGCCCAAGCTGTGTCCCCAGCGCCTTTGAGTCCCAGTCTCGTGTCTCCAGTTCCTCGGAAAGCCATAGCAGAAAGTCCATGGGGTTCAACATGGCCTGGACCCTCTCGGTCCAGGGCTTCTGCCTGACCAGACGCGGCATCGTCAAGATTTCGGTATGCTTCGTGCTTGTAACCAAAAACTGTAAGATGCCGCGTGCAATGGGTCGGTCGCTGGGCGGGGAAGCGCTGCGATGGGGACAGATATCCGGGCGCTGCGTGGTTGATCGAACGTTTGTTTACAAAGGAAGCTCGTCTTTGTGCTAAAAGTTGAAGCACAGGCGCCTGGGTGACGTCCTAGTCGGTGGGTCCGCAGTATTGGCGTGGGGTTCCAGCGTACAGGCGGCCCAAGCTTCTCCCGTCCACTGGAGGTGGGAACCGCTGAGGCGCAAGTCGCTGGAACCTCACCTCCCGTCCGACATACCTGTAGCTCGACCATCCGGACCGAGCACCACACCATGGCGTCGCAAGCAGACTACAAAGACAGGCAGTTCCTGGCCGTCATCGGTGACGAGGTTCGCTCGGACAATCCGCCAATGTCGACCGCTTGCTGACCGCCCACTAGGACTCTGTCACCGGCCTGCTCCTGGCAGGCATTGGCGTATGCTCCCTCCGTGTCGCCGCGCCGATACTTCAACTGACACGAGACGCAGCATGTGAGCACCGGCGCAGACCAGGCCAAGAACTTCCTGGTTGTCGACAGCAAAACCGACACCGCGGCGATCGAGGCCGCCTTCGAGAGCTTCACGGCGGAGCGGAAGGATATCGGAATCGTCCTCATCAACCAACACGTATGTGGCTTGGAGTGTGCTGAATGGACGAAACGGACCTATCTAACGGAGGTTACAGATTGCCGACCGGATCAGGCACCGCATCGACACCTACACGGCAGCATTCCCCGCAGTTCTCGAGATCCCCAGCAAGGACCACCCGTACGACCCAGAGAAGGACAGCGTCCTGAGGAGAGTGCGCAGGCTGTTTGGCGAGTGAACGATGCCGTCGTGGCGCATACCAAGTCGTTCACGCTTTCCTACGAGAAATCACAAATCACTCGCATCGACAGGGTCATCGAACGACCCCTGGAACGCTGGACGATGGGCGAACAATGTGTACGCTTGAGATCGAATTATCCTATGAACATGAAAACAACCTCCCCAAGCCAAAACGATTCCCATGAGAAAGCAATGCCAGACAGTGATAATTGGATGCGTAAGACAAGGATGACTGTGTATAATGCCTGGGCTGGGCTGCGTTGCGCAAGCCATGAAACAAAAGCGTGCTAGAACTGCATTTCATCGTCCGCCGTTACGTCGTGCCGTCCCTCAGCCGCTCGGATACCCTTCAAAAGCCCAGGCCGTGCGGGGTATCAGTCGTTTAGAGGTCCAGGTTGAAGAAACCCTTGCTGCTGCCGCGAGAGAAGGCAACAGTGGCAGTGAGGCAGGTGATGGGTTCGTCATCGACGCTGTAGACGTCGGCGAAGACAGTGTACTTGCCCTGGTGGGGGATCAGCTAATGGGCATTGCAGTCAAATGGGACATGACTTACGGGAGGAATCTCAGCCGGCAGGCTGACGGTCTTGGTGATGCTCAGCTTGCCCTTCTCTATGGGACATTCCAGATCGACGTTGCCGATCTGCTCGCAGAGGTCCGCCTTGGTGCTGATGAGACGGATGAGGCCGTACTTGACCTGAAGAAGGACGTATGCACCCTCCTTGATGTCTTCCTTGACAGTGCCTGAAGCCTTGATAACGAGATCCTCGCCACTACGCAACACCCGAGTTAGTTCCGATATGACATGGCGATCTGGTCGCCGCCGGAGAAACGTACGCCTTGGGAGGGTTGGGCAGCAGGTCGACCCTCTCGATCTTCACAGAATCATCGCTGTGGTCCTTATCACAGAACTGGAGGGGCGAGTCGCCGGGGACATTGAGGTCATCACCAGCGATGACGGACTGGTCGCGAGGGCCGAGAACGTGCGCCGAGGCGCCGACCGAGAGGAGGGCGACGAGGGCGGAGGCGAACTTCATCGCGATTGTAGCCCGTGTACAAGCGGAATTCTGAGGGTGTAGATGTGGAGTGGGTGGTTCGGGGAATTGAGTATTCGTCTGTTGTTCGTCGGCAAGGCTGGTTGAAGTCGATGATGGCGTTTGATAGCAGGGAAAGAGCTCAGCGTGGCCAGGGTCGCTGACTACGTGCACTGGAAGTCAGTGGTTGGGAGGCAGTGCCACTGGAGTATGGTTGGCGCAGCGGCTAAAGGTGCCTAGCACGTCATGGGAGCAGCAATGCAACGCCGTGATTCGTCTCTCCGGCATATGCCCCCACATTTTGTACCAGGAACTGAAGAGCAGCGACTTCTCCAGCATGGCGTGTCCGGATCGTTTGCTGCCAGAATCATTGCCCCACGTGATGCTTATCAGCGAGATCGGTCGGTCTGGGGTATTGTTTGCGAATGAGGCAGATCCTGGCACTTTTGCCCGAGCACCTCCTCATACATACATGCACGCACTTCTGGGCTTCAGGTCCCCCATCTTCAGATGACACTCGCAGAAAGGTGTACATAATCAGGATCGTCGGAGAAGCGGCCTGGACGGTTCTTGACCTCCCAGCCAGGCGAAACGATCATATCAGTCAATACTTCAACGAGAAGACGCCGCCTGCCGCTCTCAGAGCACCGTGATCGCCATCATACACAGCCGTCTATCGACGGTCAGTGTCAGCCATTGAGCTGGCTTGGGGCCACACCAATGATGCGTGTCGACTGTTCATCGCGTTTGCAGCGAAGGTGCTGCATTTACATCACCGGCCGGCCAGTTGGCATCGGTCGGAGAGGACTGCCTACTACTCACCAAGCATGGCATTCTTGGGGAATAGCACCACAGTGACCGTGTCTGATGTGAAGTACCGATACCAGAAGAACTCTTGATGCAGGAAGAGAGGATCTGTCCCAAATGCCGATGGCACCTGATTGGCTGTATGGCTGCAGAAGCTGACACAAGTCTTCTTGCGGGCGCGGGCGCGGGCATTTCAGACTGAAGGGTCCCCTTGTTGCCTGCCAGCCTCGAGTGCCTTTGGAGAGATGAACTGCAATATAGAATTGTACATTGAACCTCAGGCTTGGTGCACTAGAATTGAAGAGCGCCGGACTCGATTCTAGCATACTGTCATTCCACTGGCATCGAAATGGGTCTTATCGAGGGCTACTCATTAGCAAATGGACGTCCGAGGCGGCGACAGGGAAGTGCCTGGCACTACAGGCTGCAATGCCCCGTTCTCATCTGACGAAGGAGATGAGCGTGCCAATCAGAGGCGACGGCAAAGAGGAGAAAAACCCGAGCGTCCGAGCTTTTAGTGTTAGCGGACTCCGTGGTCGGGCTAGTGACACATGTATCGTGACACGACTGGAAGACTGGAGAGGGTACTCGATCCCGATAGCGAATGTCGTGACGGATGCTCGTTGAGGAGAGGAGTTGGGGAGAAGGCGAAGAAGGCGTCTGGTGCGGCCAGCAAGAGGCCCCCTTGCCGCTGCCGTCCAACCAGAAGATACTTCGCACCGATTGAGTCGGGAAAGGGTCGGAAGGGGGCGCCTTGCCGGTGCCGTGTTTAAAGTCTGCTCGCGAGCATGTCCTCTCTCTGTCCCTCCTCCTGCTCGCCTTCTGACTGACAATGGAATCTCAGTCAGCCTGTGTGCTGCCTGCCAGGTTGGCTCTGACGAATGGGACATTCCTATTGGTTCCCGCTCCCAACATGTGGTCCAGCAAATTTGCTCTCTGTCCGCCCATCTCTTTGCTTCCCGTTCCATCATCTCGTCACTTACACCTCACCACTCGTTGCATCTTCCCTCATGGGCTCTGCCGGCGTTCGCCTGCTTGCTATCATCTCATCCACCAAGAAGGCTGTCGATTCGTATTCTCTGCCAGCAACTCGACGGCATGCATATGCTGCATCCAGCGCATGCTGAGTCGACTTGCATTCCAGGGCGAACCTGCCTCACATGCTACTCATACCCAACCCAACTGCTAACAGAGATGCACCACGCAGGTGTTCATTTCTTTTTCTCTCAGCGGCCTATTCCGGCGGCTGTGGGCTCGTGCCAACCGAGCGTCACATCCTCCGCTGGTCGCAGCGCCCTCGTCTTGACGGGAAATGCAACCACTCCTTGCAGCCTGAAACTGGAAGCCTCAGGCCAAAATATGGCCACGCCAGCCTTTTCCTCATTGGCTCTCGCTTGACACCAAATCAGCGTGTCCACCACCCTTTCGGGATTAGCATGGATCCACTCGTAAGTACAGGTACCAGACAGGCTAGCCATCAACCATTGCACTCGGGTTCGCGCTTGACCACTGGTCTCCTACTTTCCCATGTCCCGTCTGCTCCTCCCAACTCCCTCTTTTCTGCTCCCCCGCCCCCCTGTGCATTCAGCGTGCACCGCCGCCGCTGGGCCACTGGCCCTGGCCTGCTGAGGCTGCCCTGGGTGCGCCTGCCTTCCTGCTCGGCTCTTCTTAGGTCTCCCATCCCGCAGGACTGCACCAGCAGGAGCCTATCGAGGCCAGCACAAGTCCCTGAGGCAGGCGCATGGCTCCCCCTCAGAGGCTCTTCCCCCGAGGAAGCACCTGCTGCACCACATTCCATGCCCGGCGGCCAGCACCAGGCTGCACCTGCCTCCCGTACTCTCCCACCCTTCTTCCACCCACCATCCGCTACCTAACGCCCCCCAAGCCAAACTCTGGTGCAGTCCGCCCAGTCTTGCCCTCGCACCGAACCAGACGGGCCCCATCCTTTCTTTCTCCCCGTCGTGTTGTCCCCCTCTCCCATACATCCACCCTTTCCCATCCTCAAATCTCTTCCCCCCTACCTTTCGACTCTCGCCTACCTCCACGCCGACCGCCGCGACTTCATCGCTTTCACGCTCGAGTCTCATCGAGTCTGATCATTCCAATCATCCCGTGGCGACCACTTTGACCTTCGAACGGCCTCAACCCTCTTTGTTCCTCGAGGCGCATTCCACGCTCGACACCATCCGCGTCGCCCGACCTCTTCTAGTTGCTGCCAGGAAACGCTTTTCGCGACTACGAAGCCGACCATTCCTCCACTGCATCAACACAGGATTGACATCCTTCCTATACGATCCGAGCCTGCGAATCGAGACCTTTGCAGTCGCGAAACTGCCGTACCCCGAGCCCGTGTTCGTCATACCCTCTTCACGACACGATAGCCTCTGGCGAGCTGGAGCCTAGAGGGCTAGCCCGACCAAAACGTTTCTCGGAGAGACAAGACGCCCTGGAGCCGTTGCTTCTCGGACACGCGCGAGTTCATCGAATGACCACACTGTCCTATTGCTCCTCGAGATCTCGTTCAAGCGCGTCTGAACAAGGAGGCGTCATGCTCTCCAGACCGCAACAGTAATCATCTCGCCCCCGTCTCCTCCGTCTCTAGGTTTTCCTACGCGAGGCCACCTTGTTAGATTATGACAGAAACGCCGCTCCCGTTGCCTCCGCCGCAGACCGCGATTCCTAGTCAGGCAGTTGTCGCTCCCATCCCGCCTATCTCGCAACCGGACGCTCCGCGGAAGGTTGAAACGGTCGAAGAGGAGCCGTACACGATCAAGTGTATCTGCAACTTTTCTGATGATGATGGAAACACGATCTACTGCGAAACCTGCGATACGTGGCAACACATCGAGTGCTTCTACCCGGACAGTCGGGAGGAGGCTCTCCGCGAAGACTTTGCCCACTCTTGCGCTGAATGCAAGCCTCGCGTCCTCAACATTCAAAAGGCCATCGAGCGAACCAAGAGGCTCAGCAACGCCCCCCTTCCCCATGAAGCACCGGATAAGAAGACCAAACGACACCCGTCCAAGGGCCAGAAGAAGAAGCCGAAACCGACCGACTTGCTATTGAACGGTCATACGAGTGGCCAGGAAAATGGCAAGCACGGTAGCCCGAACGAGCCTACACAGCCGAATAAGAAGGTGAAGGCGTCTCACCGGCCGTCGCATTCGACCAGCTCTATGCCTAACAAACGAAGCCCTTCGTATGGAAACGGCCGGACGAACGGCCACCCTCCCAGTCCTGCAACGACACCCCCTGACCTTCCTAATGATTTTGAAATTCACGGCTACTCGGACCGGTTCCGTTCGCTCTACAACAACGAAAATGAAGCAGATGTCCAAAAAGCACCGAGCAACTCTTTCTCCAGTCTGGCCGCTTCGAACAGTGTCTCGTTATGGCCGCGCAACAAGGACAAGATGGTTGAGGACACAGGGCAGCGATTTGATGAAGTCTTCCAAAAACTGCCTCAAGACATGGCCACCCGGCAGCGGCAGCTTATTGTCAAGGACAAACAGGTCCCCACATCTGAAGGGGCCCTTCGATGGAAATATCTGACAACGCCAGCAGCGATCGAAAAAGACGTCCCCCTGATCGAACTTTACGGCCAGATAGGGTTTCAGAAGGATTACTGTTCCAATCCAGACAACTTGTGGGAGGAGCTTTCTTCCCCTCTTCCCTTTGTCTTCTTCCACCCCGCCCTTCCGCTCTGCATCGACACAAGGAACGAGCTATCTCCTGCTCGCTACGTTCGTCGCAGCTGCAAACCGAACGCCATCCTCGACACCTACCTGTCCGCCGAATACGAATATCATTTCTGGCTCGTGAGCGATCGGTCAATCGCCGCAAACGAACAGATCACCCTGCCATGGGATTTTCGACTTCCCAAGTCCCAAAAGGCACGCATGTTACACCTCATCGGCCTCAACGACGACGATGTCCCTGCCAGCGACGAGCCGGATATGGACGAGCCGGAGTACAATAGGATTTCCGGTTGGCTGTACCACGTGCTCTCTGAATACGGGGGCTGTGCTTGTGATCTCGGCAGCAATTGCGCATTCGCGCGCTTCCATCGATACTACCAAAGCCGCGCTCTCCCGAGAGCACAAGCCCCAAAGAAGAAGTCGCGCAAGCCCAAAGTTCACACGATTTCCCCGACAAGCACCGGCCATGCAGCCAACAGCCGCGCAGCTAGCGAAAGTCACAATGAGGACGGCGATCAGGACGCCCCATCAGTCTCTGATCCGAGCAAACCACCCAGTCGGGAGCGTACTCCTGGAGGCGGCCGGCAAGGGTCACTAGATCAACCGGAGATCCTGACGCAGCTGACAGACAGAGACAAGAGGAAGGTTCAGATGGTCGAGGATTCCTTCCGTCGTATGGAGCAGCAGGCACCGCCTCGGAAGAAGAAGCGGGCATCTGACGGCACAGGATCAGTCACAGGAACTGGGCTCGGCATCTCCACACCTGGCAACAAACCGAAAAGCAAAGCTGGAAGTACCACGTCTAGCAGTGGCCCACGTTACGTCGACGCCGGCACTTCACGGAGTAAATCAGGATCTCCCACAAGCACTCATTCCATGAACGGCCTGAAGTCCTCTCTGCAGTCCCGCCCAGCTGCTTCGACCAGATCAGGAACGGATGTTCGCCCTGTTTACTGCGACGCCGCTGTACAAACAGAGCCGGTCCAGGGAGAGTGGTACAGCAGTAATGTTCAGCTGCCGCGGCCTCGCCGTCGAGTGATATCTCTGTCGCAACGACTCTTGAACAACCGGCACCGTATCAGATGCGACGCGGAAGATCGACGGAAGTCACAAGGCTCATTGGGGCATGTCTCTCCTAGCGCCTCGGCGACGGAGACTCCAGTTCAGGCGCGCCCTGGCGACAGCAGCCCGGTCTCAGCGCGAGAAGGATCGATTCAGGGCGAGGTGTTATCACCAAGTGCCGCAGGGGTTGCCGACACTACCATGACGGATGCGCCGTCCTTGTCGCCTACGATGACGAAGCCGCCGACACCTGTCACGATGCCCGAATCGGAGAAGGCTCGATCGCCTGATCTTCGCGTTCAGATGCCCCCCGTTCCTGTGTTTGGTGCCGCCAATACCACGGGTTCCGGGTTCACAACCCCCCAATCTGCCGTTTCAGTTTTGAGGTCACCTTTCTCAGCTGGGGGCATGCCGAGCCCCTTTGTACCACCTGCGGTCAACGGTGTGGCTGCACATCCGAGTCCAGCAAAGAAAAAGTTGAGCCTCAGTGACTACACGAAAAGCAGGGCGAACAAGAAGACCACAGGCCTCAAGACGCCTGCAGAAGAGACGAAGCCACCGCTAGACATCATCATTGATGCTCCCAATGGCGGTGATTTCGTCGATACCGCTGTCATCAGCTCGACCAGGGGACTGAGCCCAGTCCATAACGACACGAACACTACATCCTTGTAATATTATATAGAGGTGGGACGACGCCTACGATCTTGAGGACCTCTATGGGCGTGCCTTACGGAACCGAAAGAGAAGCCTGAGGCCAAACGGGAAGAGATGTTTACTTTGCCTTTCGGCGTTCATTGGGGTTGGCGCTTACAGGCTGTGGTCAGGCTCGGACAGCCAGGGCTTTCGGAATCTCGACGGATGAGACAAGTGTGTTTTCGATCGCGCAACGGTGCGCATCCTTTTGTTTTGCACAACTCGAGCCAGCCCGAGCATTTGTTCTGAGCTCTCGAAAGTCGCTCCTTCGATCTTGTTCGATTGAACGCAACTGTCACCTAGCGCTATGTGAAGGACGTGGAAATATCAAAATGGGCCGGGGCTGTATCGGCCGGGGGCCGATTGTACGTTATAGAGGTCCGTACCTAAAGCTAGGAGACATGGGCGTCGAAAGCCCAAGCCGGGGATGAGTACGGGCACTCTCCAATACATCAGCGGTGGCATTACCACCCATTGACTTGTTCAATTCCTCTCCCCATGCCTACAGCGTGTCTATAGGCCTGAGTTTCCTGTTGAGAACCAGCGGTTGCGGTCTATGGGCCACTGTGATCGTTGGATGAATGATGAACTGACAATTGGGTATCTCTCTAATTTACGAAAGGAAGCCATTTACGATCTCACAAGACGCCGCCATCGTCTTCTCCAGGTCCGTACACGGCCTGTTAACATCAGCACCGAGCCGCCAGCCGCAGCAGTCAAATGTGTCGGCAGATCTGTAGCCAAGCTCTCATGAGCTAGATACGTTCGCCCAACGTTGGCTTGGGTCATGTTTCCCCATGACGCTCTGCTCTCCTTCCTGGGAACCTAGGCGGCAGTGGCGGCAGCCTCGTAAGCGGCGCGAATGACCGTCTCCGTGACCGTCTCGACGGCCGTGTCGTCCAAGGGGACCCCGGCGCCGGCAGCGGCGGTGGCGGCTGCCGTGGCCGTCTTGAAGGCCCAGTTGTCCTCCTTAAAGATCAGCAGGGCGAGGCGGTGGCGGGCGAAGAGGCCGAAGAGGCCGGCGGCGGCCTGGAGGGCGGTGACCTCTAGAGCGAGGCGGTCCTCGCGGAGGGGCCCGCGCCAGACGAGCCAGAGGTTGAGGAGGGTGAGGTTGGAGGTCTCGGTGATGTCGCCGGTCTTGGGGTCCTCGCTGAGCTCGAGGAGGCGGAGGCGGGCGAGCAGGCGGAGGGCGGCGGCGACGGGGGCGCGGGGCTGGCGGTCCGGGGACCAGGGTGTGACGGAGGGCTCGAGGAGGCCGGTGCGGGCGTTGAAGCGGGGCATGCGGTGACGGGGGCAGGGGACGAGGCCGAAGAGCTGCGGGGTGGAGTAGAGGAAGTTTGCGATCTGGGGGACGAGGAGGAGGCCGAGGGTCTTTGAGAAGTGGCCGAGGATGCCGACGACGGCGAAGACCATGCCGGAGAAGTAGCAGTAGGTGTCGCCGACGAAGACCTTGGCGGGGAACCAGTTGTGACAGAGGAGGGCGGCGGAGACGCCGACCCAGGGGAGGAGGAGGTAGAGGGAGAAGAGGTGGGAGTCGGTGGCCGGGTGGGGGTAAGGGGTCATGAGGTAGAGGGCGTCGTTGGCGACGAGGAGGAGCGAGACGACGAGGCACTGGGAGACCTCGATGCCGTTGATGCCTGCGAGCATGTTGATGCTCTGGGGGCAGAACATGGCGATGCAGGCCATGTAGAGGTAGTAGGCGAAGGAGAGGTCGAAGAGCTCGCCGAGGTAGGGTTGGAGGGGGATGGGGATGACGATGGAGGTGACGCCAAAGTCAACGAAGTAGACGACGAGGATGGGGATGGAGGCCAGGCCGGGGATCCACCACTTGTGGCGCCAGCGGATGTCGAAGAGGTCGTCGCCGATGCCCAGGAAGGCGATGGTCTGAAGGGAGATGATGGCCGACAAGTAGCTCGCCAACTGGACATGGTGTCAGTCAAGCAAGTGAGGGGCAGCATGGAGGGGTTGTATACTGACCTTACTATGCGGGAAACGATGAAGGAACCTCCCCCTCTGGATGTACTCGACCTGCAGTACAACATCCCTGTTGCCGCCGCCGCTGGTGGCAGCCACAATGTCCTTGTAGAAGGGAAAGGGGATGAAGACGATGATGACGAGGAGGTAGACCGCGGCGCAGACGGCGCCCATGCACTCTGGGATCTCGGGGCGATGCGCCTTGGACAGGTCGCGCCCTTTCAGGCCAGCTCTGACGAAGTTGGGGCCGAGCCATCTGATCATGGAGTAGCAGAGGCTGAAAGCAATGAAGGACAGTGCCAGAGACGCTATGAGGGGTTCGCCATCGCTGCCGGTGAATGTGTTAAAGAGCACTGTGAGCGCGGCGAGGCAGATGGCCAGGTGCGAAAGGAGCTCGGTGCGCGAAAGCGTGTTCGGGACGGCCATTGTTGATGCTCCTCGGTCGGCAGATGGTCGGTCCTTGAAGGGGTGGAGGATTGGGTTCGGACGGTAAGGATACAGGCGGCCGCATGAATTTATAACGAGGATTTGGTTGTTGATATGGTTAAGGTTTAAGAACGAGGGGCGCACGCCTCGAGATTCGCATGGCGTTGTTCTTTGCGCGCGGTCGAATTAGAGATGCAACGTCGGACGCAAGACGCGGTACCGTCCCCAAGAGTGTTGGTAGCAATATGGATGCACAAGGCAGAAAAGAAGGCAAAGACAGGCTGCAGGGCTGCAAATGAATGTTGGATCGAGGTTGAGGTTGAGGTTGACGGAAGCGGCGGGCTTTCCGGAGAGACACCGTTGCAGAAAGGCCGGAGTTCGAGTTGCAGCTTGACCGGGGAAATGTGGCATGTGCTTGTAGATGTGAGGCACCAATGAGAGCGCCTTTCTGGAAGGCAGCCGCGAGGGACCCTTTCCGGAGCCCCGGGTAAATTTGGGCCGAGAGTGGGTCACAAAGCCGGGGTGGGCACAGTTGTTTCCTCCTGCCGTGCTTGCGTGCCTTGAGCGCATCCTTCTCCGCCTTCACATCCCGAGACCACGATTGATGCTGTACTTGGCAGGTATTCGACCATCAATACATACATTCCATCAATGGAGAGGCGCCCTTTGCAATTGTCATCGATATGAAGCTCGTATCGCAATATAATCCAACTACAGCATGCGGGGTCCCCTTCCAGGACTGATTCAATGGCCATTTCACCAACAAGTTCCCTCCAACAGACGCGATTCTTGATTTACGATACCTGCTCAAATAGTCCAAATCGGTCATCAGTCGAGCACAGAGCAGAGCGTGATGCAATTCAAATCAGCCGAACCCAAAGCAACTGCCGCACTTTTCCGATCGACTTGCCGTCTATCCGTAAGGGTGGTCAGATACTCCAGATCCCGTTTTCTGCTTGCTCGGCCGCGGTCTCGGGACACCTCTAGGCCAAGCAAGGTGCCGTCCGGGGCCGCCTTGAACATGTACAGCGAACGCTGTGAACCCGACCCCGGCCACGGCGATCTCTCCATTACGGCATGGCGGCTTTGGCGTCCCCAGGCGATGCCATCGCCCCGCACTCGCTCCCTCGGCTGCTGCATGTTAGCTCCGCCTCTGTCGCCTCCTTGATCGATGCGCTTTTCTCACATTCTTGGTGTTGCCTGGAGAATTTCTTTACAAGTACGCTGAACTCATCGGCCATCTGTTGCTGGGAGTCTCCAGTTCCCCAGATCTCGGCTGTTGGCCGACCGGATTGATTCTTCAGGTACCCACAAAGCCCGGCCTAACCACCAAGGACGGACCCGTCTGCCAAGCATAAGCCGGGGACGGAGAACTTCGTGTCCGCTACCGACGTTTGATTACCAATTCACTTCTCTCCATACGTCTTTGTTTGTCGTTTCCTGGATCAACCCATGCCGCTTCACCAGAAGAGACCTACACTGTCCTTCTGCTTGATATCACCATTCGACGGACTTGCGGCCTCGACTTTCTCTCATCGGCTTAAGGGCCTGGCGCTGAGCAAGGACGTCATCGCCAGTCAGAGTCTGCACCCCCCCTGACTTCCTGACTTCCTGACTCGCAACTTGCTCTGTGAGCCGCCCTCACATCAATTGGCGAACACTACTACGCAGCACAGCATCTCGGTTGCATCCCCGGAATGTCTGAACCCAAGCAAAAGGACCTGGAGACGTATGAACCGAAAGGAGCGACAGACGATGAGCACAACAGCCGGAGCAGGTCATCCATCGAGTATGAGGACTTGGAAAAGCAGTCAATCGTGCAGAGCGATGGCAGGCTGAGCCCCAATGATCTCACGATGCGCTCATCGGAACATGAGCAAGACCCTCCCAGCAAACAGATTACAGATCCCTACGAAGAGGTGAGAGGCCGCGGTCTACGTGGCAGCGTTGGAGCTAACAGCGGGCACACAGGATGTTGCCGAGAGGGTGCTCACACAGCAACTCTCAAGGACTCATACCGGCAGAACGAGGCGGTCCTTCGCCAGTTCGAGACGACAAGGCGAATCTACAACAGCAGCACCATCCTTGCCTCCGGTTCCGGTCTCAGACCTGGAGAACGGTGTGGTCGGATGGGAGGGTCAGGATGACCCCTTGATGCCACTCAACTTCGCCTCAAAACGCAAGTGGACCATCGTCGGCTTCGTCGCCATCATCACCTTCTTGACCCCTTTCGCAAGCACCATCTTGGCACCGGCCATAACACACCTCCACGATGAGCTCCAAGGCAACGGCAGTAATGACCTCACACTTGCCTCTCTTCCCATCTCGATCTACCTGCTGGGCTATGCCGTCGGGCCCCTCTTCCTGTCTGGACTCTCGGAGATCTACGGCCGCCACATCGTCCTGTGCTCTGCCAACGCCTTCTTTTGCGTCTGGCTCATCGGGACTGCCCTCGCCCCCTCGCTAGCGACTCTCATCGTCTTTCGCTTCCTCACCGGCATCGGTGGCTCGGGATGTCTGACGATCGGAGGAGGCATCATCGCAGACATGATTCCCGTTCACCAGCGCGGCAAGGCCATCACCATTTGGATGCTCGGCCCCCTGATCGGACCTACCATAGGGCCCCTCATCGGCGCCTATGTCACTCAGGACATCGGCTGGCGTTGGACTGTCTGGATCGTCCTAATCGCCAGCGTGCCCACGGTCATTGCCATCGGCATCCTGTCGCAGGAAACCAATCCCCGCGTGCTGATCCACCGCAAGACCGTCCGGCTTCGTGCCGAGCTCAACCGTCCTGAGCTTCGCTCGGCCTACCTGGACCCCTCGGCCCCACCGCAGAGCAGCTCGCAAATCCTCGCCCGGGGCCTCCTTCGACCGATCCGTCTCCTGTGTACCTCGCCGCTTCTCTTTTCTCTCTCCCTTTACATAGCCTTCTGCTACGGCGTTCTCTACCTGCTCTTCAACACCATTCCCCTCGTCTTCCAGGATACCTACGGTTTCTCCCTCGGCACCACCGGCCTCGTCTACATTCCCATGGGCATCGGCTACGGCCTCTCGATGGCCCTCTTCAGCTACCTCTCCGACCGCACCGTCGTCCGCCTCACCGCCGCCAACGGCGGCCGCTATGAGCCGGAGATGCGCCTCCCCGACTGTGTCTACTTCGCCTGCCTCCTGCCCCTGACCTTCTTCTGGTATGGCTGGTCCGCGCAGGCCCGCACCCATTGGATCGTCCCCATCATCGCCCTCCTGCCCTTTGGCATCGGCATCATCGGCGTGTGGCAGCCCATACAGGCCTACATCATCGACGCCTTCGCCGAATACGCCGCCAGCGCCCTCGCGGGCTTCACCGTCTTCCGGAGCGTCGTCGCCGCTTTCCTGCCGCTCGCCGGGCCTTCCATGTACGATGCCCTCGGCCTGGGCTGGGGGAACAGCCTGCTCGGATTCGTCGCTATTGCCCTGATACCGGTGCCCCTTGTTATACTGCGCTATGGCAAGCGGCTGCGCGAGAGAAAGCTGTCCGTGTAGGGACTGCCTCGTAGAGACCGATGTAGTGTTGTGCGGTTGTAGTGGCTTTCATGTCTGTGTACATAGCGATGAGGAAGAGTTCAACAAAGATTCTTCATATGCTTTCTCACGGCCGTGCTGTACTGAGTGCCCCTATTCCAGTGATATACATCACATGTCTAGACCATGCGCTTGATGTCAGTCTCACCGATGTTCCACGTACACGTGTACACGGCGAAGCGCTCCAAGACCCACCCAGCCGCCAAACCAAAAAAAGTAGGGATGGCGAGTAATGGGCATGTCCGCCGGCAGACACAGGCGCAAAACAGCAAAAATATAATGAAGAGAGCGTGCGGACTACCTGGATCGAACAAGTGACCTTTCGATTTGATTTCTGAAGTGTTCTTCAGTCGAACGCTACTCCCACTGAGCTAAGTCCGCTTTTTCGCTTGTTCGTTGGCCGAAATGCGGGAATTATGAGTTCTAGCCAACGCCAAGAGTGACGATGTGGGCATGAACGGGGCCGAGCCGACACAGGAGGCGGATGAGCAGGGTCCCAGGACAAGGGCCTCCCTCCTTAGCTTGACACGAGAGACTTCACAGGGCGTGGCCAGGTGCGGTCGATGCAGGAATGACAGGGCTCGCCCGCCCGAGAATACCCATTAGATATGCTGTGATAATCATGTAGATGTATGTGCCCGTCCCAAACGCCTCGTGTCCCAATCGGCCGTCACTCATCGGGCTTCGCCGCCGCAGGCCTATACGAGATCCCACTTGCAGATGCCCACGAAGCTCATGCCGACCCTGCCCTTCTTGGCCAGGTACTCGCTCTTCGTGACGCCGCGCGCCGACTGCCCGCCCATGGTGGCGACCAGCATGACGCTGACGCTCTGCCCCGGCGCGCCGAGCTCGATCGCCGGCACGTCCACCCACCACCAGTACCCGTCCGTTTCGAGAGGTATGTTGTCGTCCTTGCGGCCGTCGCGGCCCTTGGTGCACAGGATGAGCAGCGGCGCCTTGCCCACCCCGTGCGCCTCGGACGTCCAGTGCTCGCACACCTTGGAGAACTGGAACCGCACCGACTCGCCGCTGTACACGGAGATCTGCCGCTCCCTCGGCTCGACCGACTGCTCCAGTATGCCCTCCTCGTGCGCGTTGCTGTACACCACCGGCGGCTCGCCGTGCACACGGCCGATGTAGTACTCCTCCCACGTCGGGATGCGCCCGTCATCCCGGAAGAAGTGCCTGTCGTCCGACGGGAAGTGCGTAGCCCCAAACACATCGTTGGGCCGCGTGAACTGGTGCGGCTTGAAGTCCTTGGTGTACGCCTTCGTCACGCCCGAGATGTTGCCCGCGCCCCAGCAGGCGTCGAGGAGTTTCCACGCACCGCCGTCGATGCGCACCGCGTTCCACGCGTGCCCGTCCGCCTTCCTAGGCGGCGGCCGCTCGCCCTTCTTGAGGGCCGAGTGGCCGAAGCCCTTGCCGTGGCCGCCGACCACGATGCACTCGAGGCCCGCGCGGTTAGCGATGGCCTTGTACGTGTCAGCGTAGCCCGAGCAAACGGCCGCGCCCCGTGCGATGGTCTCCTCGGCGCCGCGGGCCCTCACGTTGTTCCCGAAGAAGGCGGCGCAGTCGTACGCGATGTTGTGGTGGAACCACGTGAAGATGGCGCGGGCCTTGTCCGTCAAGGACGGGAAGGGGTCGCACAGGACGTGCGCCAGGTAACCCACAGGGTCGTCCCGGGGAAGTGTTTCCCGGGGATACTGAGCTGCCACGTGGTCTGCCGCAGAGAAGTCGCGGCAGATGAGGCAGGAGTTGACCTGTGGGACGGGCGGCGGTGATCGAACGACGGCCGCCTCGATCTGTGACACGGATGGGCGAGAGCTGAGCGGGATAGGGGGAGGGGCGTCGTCATCCTGTTCCTGGATTTGGGGCTGATGATGCGCTTGCGGCTGAGGCTGAGCCTGCGGCTGGGGCCGTCCTGGAATGGGTGGCCGAACTGCCGCTGGCCGAGGCTCGGGCTCCTCTGGTTGAGTCTGCCTGGCCGTGGGCGTTCTCACCGGAGGTATCACGGCGGGTGGGAGTCGCCGCGGTTTCGGCGGCTCGGCAGGTTCCAACGTGTGCGTCTGCGCAGGCTGGGCCGGTTGCTTTACGGATGTGTTGCTTAGCCTCGGAGGTAGTGAAGGCCGTTGAGGAGGCTCTACCTGGCGCACGGTATGCGCCGACCTGCCGTTCGTCGACGGGATACTGGGAGGCGGTCTAACCGCGCTCGATGCGCTGGACTTCCTCTCCTGGGCCTGTGCTTGCGCCTGAGCCTCTCTCTCCTTCTTGGATGGAGGCAGCGGTGGCAAGCTGGCGGCATCAAAGGCAGGAGGGAGCTTGCGACCGGCGCCATCGAGAGAATGAATGCTGGTAGCAGACGAGACCGTTCCATGGCCAAGAGAGAGCGAGGAGAATGTTGAGAGCTCACTGGCATTGGACCCTCTCCTGACCTCGAGCTGCTGCGCCGATGGTCTCCGAGGCGGGAGCGCAGGTGACGAAAGGTTGTTTGTGCTACTTCGCGTCGGTAGGCTTGGCGGCGCTCGGCTGACTGGAGGGGCAGAGTGCGTCGTGTCAAACGTTGTACTGGCTTTGCGGCCGGGCAAAGGAGGCGGGGTAGCCTGAGGAGGAGCCCGACTTGATGGTCGAGGAGGGATCGATGGCGATGGCGCAGCAGATACGGGTAGAGTCTGGCTCCGGTTCACACCATTCGAGGGTGGCGGCGGAGGTGGTGGTCGTCTTACTGCCGGTGCAGTCTGCTTTGCTGTTGGCTCTGGAGCTTGGAAGTTCTTTTGCTTGTTGAGGGCGGCGATGCGCTCCTTGAGGGTGGTGAACTGAGGCTCCTCGACGTCGGCCATGTTCGCGGCAGAGACAGTCAGATATTTGTCAGGGCAGTGACAGCGGGCGCAGGCGAAGGAGGATCCAGGACTTTATAGATGATATGTCGGCAAGAAGAGGAAAGCCAGCAATTGAGCTGCACGAGTATCCAAGGGCTGCAAGCTTAGGCAGGCATCTAGGCAGGGAAGCTGGTGTGCGGCACGGGTGCAGGTATGACTCCTTCCTTCGGATAGCAACAAGGATCGCCAAGTCGTAGTTGTAGATAAGGTATAGGACTTTGGATTCGTCTCGCTCGTATGATACTGCTGGATGAGCTGACCGGAAAAGACTGTCGTGAGGAAGAGAGATGGCGGCGTTCTGGGAGCCTGATCGCTATACTGCAGTGAAGTAGGATCTATGCGGAGGTGGCGAGTCGAGCTCTGGGCAAATGATCCGACGAATCAAGAAAACAGAACCAAGTGTCGTTAACTGTCTGGGAAGAAACGAAACGACGGGAGGGCTGAGCAGCACAGCACGTTGGGTGAGGAGGATGGAAGAATGGGATGGATGTTCGTGTTGAGCAAGGAAGCTGGGGTGGTCGGTCTGAAGATGGGAAACCTGGAAAACCCAAAGTTGGGGGCCAACAGGACCCGTTCTCCGGGCTGAGAGGTGCGCGTTCCGGCAGGGGGGCCGCCTGTACGAACCCTTGGCAGCCCTAAGACCGCTGCAACTCCCGGGCCCCCGTCTCTAAACTTAGCGGGGGCTAGGCGCCGTGGCACTCGTAAGAGCGTGGGGCTGGCGCTGCCGTCCACGCCGACCCGGTGGATATCTCCATCCAAGCCCCGCGACCTGGGTGAGCTAAGCTGCAAGCTCCCTGAGGCCCGGCAGTAGAGTGCTAAATACAGCGCGCAGTAAGTTTTCGGGCGAAGCCCGCGTAAGTATTCTTCAATACGGGCCCGATAGAATCCCCTCAGCCCCTGACTATCTTTACCTAACGTCCCTTGGCCAAGAGGCCGCGTAACACATCCATCGTCACAATGGGATCGTACCTTCACATCGACAGAACACATGGCATAAGATGACACCGTATACAGTCTCTATTTGACCGAATCCGGGGTAATTGAAGTACAAACCCTTTTCATTTCGCTCTCATAGTCTCATACTCCCATCCCTCAGGTACGTCCAGGCCCCTCCTCTCAGAAAAGCCTGCCATTGCCTTTTGCCGGCTTCTTCCCGTTCCCCTCGTAATCTGTCCTCATGCTGGCCGTCTCAGCCGTGTTATAGGGATCCGACTGGCCCTCGGCACCTGGCACGACGCCGCCGTCGCCGCCGCCCACGATGACTTTTCTTCCGTCCGCCACATTGCCCACGACCATGCCCTTGGCCACGCTCTTGAGGATCGCCTTGCGGGAGACGCCCGTCACATCGATGTAGACCAGCCCGACATTCTTGAACCCGCCGCCGATATTCCTCGAGGCCTCGCCCGCCTCGGGGCCCCATTTGTGCTCGACCATCTGCGACACGCTCGAGGTCGTGCCGCCGAGGAGGTTGCGGCCGGCCTGCTCGACGCCGTCGGCCACAGTGCTGAACGCCATGAGGCTGCGGTTCAGCAGGCCCGGCTTGTACGACTCGATGACGTTGCCGTCCTTGTCGTAGCCCTTGCCGCCGCCGTCCTTCCTGGCCAGGCTGGCGCCCACGTTCTGCGCGTACTTGCTGACGTGCGAGACGGTCGCGGCGGAGATGCCGGCCGCCTTGCTCGAGAAGGTGTTGATGCGCCGGATGTGCGAGTGTGCCGCCGGCGAGAACGTCACTGGCGTCTCGTTCGGCTTGGTCTTCTGCGAGAACGTGTCCGCCCCGCCCTGCATGCCCCTGGAGATGAAATCCGATGACGTGACGATGAGCCTCGACGCGCGGGTGGCATTGCTGACGAGGAACGACTTCTTGTATGACGGGTGCATCATCTTTTCGATGTAGTCCTGCGACGCGGGCTGCACGGTGACGTTCTGGTTGCCCTCGGTCGGCAGCGAAACTTCGACGGGGTCTGTCGAATTGTTGTCAGCAGATGAACAGTGCCGACTAGAATGAGAAAGTGCTGTACGAGGACATACCTTTGGAGCCGTGCTTGACAGCGGAGTCGTTGACCTGATATCCGTCGGTCAACTCGCCGATGACACTGCCATCCTCCTCGTCAACGAGAACGATTCTACCGCCGCCCTTGACGTCGTAGCTGCCGGTAGCGTAACCCTCGCCAGGCTGGTAGTCGGCAGGGTTGTAGGGCGGCAGTTTCTCGGTCGTGGCATAAGAAGGAGCTGCGGCCCTCTCGCCGGCGGCCTCGGCAGCCTTGGAGGAGGCCTGCTTCGGGGGCGGCGATCGCTCGAGGAAGGCGGTGCATTGGGCAAGGATGGTCTCGAATGTGTCGACGTCTTCCTGCACGCCAGGTCTCGTGCCAGCTTCGGGGAACTGTATGCGCGTGAAGGCGCCGCTGTCGGGACCCAGGTCCCATCTAGGGATCAGGTAGCTGTTCGGAGGCTGGTGGTAGATCTGAGTGGTCGCAGGGAGTGGGAGATCGAGCTCGGGAGGGAGGTGGAGGTGGAGGTAGAAGTCCTCAGGCGAGTTGGTGCCGCCATTTCCAGAGAGGTCCGCGAAGGGAGACGACGTGGGCACCATCAGAAGAGAGAGTGTCTGGCCGCCGGCTGGGGTCAGGGGATCTTCCCGGCCATTGGCGATGTGGAAGGCCTTGACGCCATCAACAGCGTAGAGGAGTTTGGGGTCCTGGTCAGTCAGTCGGTGAGATGGTCATGCGATGATTCCTCCGTGCCAACGTACATTGTGTCCAGACATGATAGCTGGAGTGAGGGGCAGCAGACGTGCCGTGGATTGTGTGCGACGTGACGTGCTTGCCCGAGAGAAAACAAGAGGGATCTTCAAGGTCAGAACAAGGCGCAGTCGAAGCAGGCAGGGGAGGAATTGTCGAAGGATCGAAGGTAGCTTAAGAAGGAGGAGGGAGGCGTGCAGGAGAAGCAGGGTCCCGTCATGCCCCTCTCCAGGGCAGCTTCACATTCCATGCCCACCTCCCGTCATTCACGGCGACCACCTCAGCGCAAAGCCAGCCACAGCCGGACGTCCAGAGCACTCCAGTGGCGGTTGGTGGGGAGCTCCAAGCGCTGGAGCCGGCCCGGAACAGAGCTCGACACGGGCTTGAGAGGCCTCTGGAGAGGGGCGGGGCTGCGACGTCATTGGTGCTGTCGCTGTCACTGTCGCGGGACACTTCAGACGCTAGCGGGGTTTTGGGCACGGCTCAGCCACGATTTCAGCGGCCGCCGATCTGATCAACACGTCTCTTGCTCGCTCACCGCACCTCCACGACCACGACGGGGCCTGGCAGCCCGGGCACCAGTGGGTTGGGAAGCTAGCGGAAGCAAGCAAGTGAGGGTCACCATCGCGACTTGTCGTCGTTTGCCACTGAAAGCTTGGTTTCAAGTTTTCGACCCCGAACCTCTTCGGCTGCTTCCGCCCACATAAGGTACCGGAAGCCTTTGCCACAGTCGACGTACTGCGCCTCACTTGTTGCGCCACGGAGGCCTTTCGATATCAACTTGCCGCCAACAGTATCCGTGTCTCCGATCACAGCATCCCATTTCTTGGAGGCCTACAGGGGTTGGGAGATGTAATGGCGGGATGCGACTGTCAATGATTGGCCATTGAGAGCACCACCGGCTTGTATAGCCAGTGGGACGACATCGCCCAGCCAGCAACTGCATCAGAGGAGGGCCCTCAGCTTGTCTCGTGCGCCAAAGATAGCTTCACCTGTTGATGCTCATCATGATGCCTTGCTCCCCCACTTCCTCGGCCGAGAGATAGGACTCGAATAGGTAGGTCCTGGGAGATCGGAGTAATTCACGAGACCCGGATGTGAAAATACTCTGTTTGCTCAATATAGTATGTAGATACCAGGGTTTTCATACCGCATATTGCATATTCCCTGACATGACCGCCCGCTTAGTGCAAGCAACCCACTCGTATCTTGGCCATCACCTTGACCAAAGTTCCAACCCTGTCGCGCTGACCAATTCAACGATGACTTCCTCCTTCGAATAGTTCATGTCATCAACTGGCAGACGACAAAGGAATCGACGCCTGCAGACTCAAGAGGACCAGACTCGGCGCGTAATCTGTGCCCGAGAGTCTCTCACGACCCGACCATCCAGAGGCACATATTTGAACCCGACAGCTTGGAACTTCAACGGTGTCTGAGCCGCGTCTTACAGCGACATTAGCCCAGGCCAGGGTCTGCTCACCCGCATTGTCCCTAGAAAGGAGTGCACAGGGCCATCGCGCCCGCCAGTCGCAACCATTACCTCCCGCAGCTACTTCGAGTCGATCCTCTCGCCTCCCCAGCAGCACACTCATGCCTCACCCACACCGTCCACGACCCAGCCCACCCCGAGCAGGACACACGCCGAGGCCGTCGCTCGGCGGGGCTCCGAGACTGGCGACGCCGCGCAGCATGATGCCCCGTCACCGCCGCCTCCTTCGCTCTCCAGTAAACGCTCCGTGAGAGACATGGACGCCGTCGTGCGCCTGCGCTCCAGCATCGCCTGCAAGAGGTGCCGCCGGTCCAAGATCAAGTGCGACAACAGCGGCCGCCTCGACTCGGCCTGCGAGAACTGCATCCGCTCCGGCCACAAGTGCGAGTGGCCCGAGCCCGCACCTCTGCTGGCCCGCCGATCCGAGCCCTCGGTCAGCGTCAGGCCCGAAAGGGACCCGGGCCCGGACCGGAAACGCCTCCGAAGGCTCGGCGAGACCCCGCAGCACGACGGCCAGCGACACGCCGAGGACATCCTCAGCGTCCAGTTCATCGACAGGGACCTGTGGGACAAGATCCTCATCACGTACCGCAGGCACTTCGCCACCGAGCTGCCCTTCCTCCACATACCGACCCTCAAGAGCAGGATATTCGACCTGCTCAAGGGCCGGAAGCCGGAGAACCCAGACACCAACCTCGTCCTGCTCGGGCTCCTGACGCTCACGGCACGGTACCACCCGGACCTCGTCAAGTATGTCGAGCATCTGTCTCAGGACCGGTCCGGTCGCAGCACCAGGGCCACCAAGACCGAGGCCATCGCGGCCTCGGACTTCTTCGCCAAGGCGCTCGATGCTGCCATGGGCTCAACCATGGCAGCATTCGCCTCGGCAAGCATTGAGCGCGTACAGGCGTGGCTCATGCTCGGCCTTCACGAGTGGATGTCCCGCAACCAGGGCACAGGGACCGGGGCATGGATGTACGTCGGCTCTGCAGGCCGCATGGCGCAGGCTCTCAAGCTGAACTTCGGTGACAAGACGAGCATTGTCGACAAGAAGGTACGGCCGCTTACGGAAGACATGGTCATCGATCGCGAGGTCAGACGCCGGACCATGTTCAGCTGCTTCATTCTCGACCGCCTCATGTCCTGCGGCAGGGGCCGGGTGTCTTTCCTGCGCTCCGAGGACCTCCACATCCAGCTCCCATGCACCGAGGAGGACTTTGACCTGAGTCGCACCGTCCAGACCGGCTTCCTGGACAGCGAGGGGGCCTTGGATTTCCGGTACACGCGAAACCCCAACATCCTGAGCCGATTTGTTCAGCTAGTCGACCTCTGGGGGGATATTTTCAAGCATGCCTACGCTGGGGGCCGCTTCAAGGAGCGAACCATGCCTCCGTGGGACGACAGATCCGTCTTTGCCCGCCTGCGCCGCCGCCTCGACAACTTCGAACAGAGCCTGCAAAGCACCGAGTCGTCCCTCAGCTACAGCCTCTCCAACTACTTCCGCCACGACAACGGCTCCAGCACCTACGTGCTCCTCCACATGCTCCTCGCCCAGTGCAAGATCATGATGCACCGCGAGTACATCCCCTTCATCCCCATCAGGTGCGACCGGCCGTGCGGGCCCCTCGACGAGCCGACCTTCCCCCCTCACACCGTGCCCGAAGGTTTCTGGGAGTCCAGCGCCCGGGAGCTCTTCCGCGCCGCCAGGGACATCGTCGACCTCGTCGACCTCTGCGGCGACAGGCTCCCCCACTCCTCCCTCGCGGCCTTCATCATCTGGACCGCCGCCTTCGTCGGCATCTACGCCCGCGTCTTCCCGCACATGGACGTTGACGGCGCCATGGTCTCGCCCGAGCACGTCCGCCACCCCACCGCCGACGCGCCCGCTGACAGCGCCACCGTCGGCACCACGCAGACGACCTACGAAGCCCTCGCCCGGCTCGCGCAGTACTCGGGCGTCGCCGCCGCCTACGTCGCCCAGTTCCACGAGGCCGACGAGTACTTCATCAAGCTCATCGCCGACCACCACCGCAACTCGGCCCGCGGCACCGGGCCACGAGCCGCCGCGGGCGCCGGCCGGCAGCGCCTCGGCATCCGCATGGGCGGCGATACGGGCGGCATAGAGGAGTGGGTGCGCGAGGCCGACCGCATCACGAGCAACAGCTTCATCATCGAGGAGGAGCGCCACCTCAACATCCTCGACTCGGACAGGTCGCGCGCGAGCACGCTCGAGCGCAGCTCCGACGCCGGCGCCGGCCCCGAGGCCTCGCAGGGCAGCATGAGCACGTCGGGCCCGCGCATGCCGCGCTCCAGCGCCTCCTTCGTGCCCGTCAACGCCCACCCCACGCCGGCCACCACGTCCCTTGAAGCGGGCGAGGGCGGCGCGCTCGAGGACGTCGTCGACTGGACGGCCGCGCCGAGCATGGCCATGGGCACGGGGTTCATCGGAGGCGACAACATATTTGGTGCCTTCTGCGACTTGACGGGGCCCATGGGCCTGGACATGTGGCCCCTGGGCGCGGATGATGTTGTCCAGCAGAGCCCGGCGCAGGTACTGGGGGACATGTCACCGGCGGGCTTTGCGCAGGAGGACGACCAGGTGCAGGATTCTCCCGAACCATGATGCTTGAGCTTCAGAGGCCGAATCATCCGCCTCTGCCTAAAATGTATATATCGACGGAGCCCACACGGCCTCGTCCCGAGCTGGCTGAGGTCTACTCATATCGTCCTGGTTCACAGTCACATAGCCTCAGTGCCTCACTACTTATTTTTCCTCGCCTATAAATCTCCACATATACACATAATCAAGAGGGCGCAGCTTCTCGTATATTCGTGTTGCTAATCGTACCTTACTCACTCACAGTCATAAGAAATCCAGCACATTCTGACCATATCACACCCAATCAGCACAAAAGGCAAACATCAGTTCAGCCCAGCACCTCCGTTCGCCCCATCCGGCTGGTCTCTCACAATCCGGGCACCGATCCACGCGTAGGGGTAGTTGCGTTGGTACCAGTTGACACTAATACATGTTAGCATGGCTCTTGTGTTCAACAACGTCGGGCGGCGTCAAGACTTACAAGGACCTCCGGCCCGCAATCCTGGGATGCGTAGCCCAGGACCCGCCAAGAACAACGTTGTGCTTCTCGTCGAAGAAGTCAGCAGTGTACAGTGGGTACAGCGCCATGGGCTCGAAGCCCTCATGACGCCTCAGAGGCGAGCTCGTCCATTCCCACACACCACCCATCTCCGACTGTCCCGCGAGGCGATCACCGTGCGCCGTCACGGGTTGAGGGTGCCAGTGCTGAAAGCCGACGTTGGCACCCTCGAGGTCGATGAAGAGGTCGTCCTCCCCACCGGCGTTGTGAGAAGTCTCTTTTGGGGGCGATTCCTGGACACCGTCGTTGATGAGGTGGCTAGGCATGTCAGCGAGATTGTTTCCAGGTCAGGTTCGATGGTTTTACTTACCCGTTGACCGCAGGGACCGTCTTTCCAAGCTTTCTCTCGGCCTCCTTCTTCTTTGTGCGGTTGACATAGTTGTAGATGCTCTGGGCTTCCTCAAATGTAGGGATGCGCCCTCCCATCCAGGCTGCGCACTCGACAAGCTCGTCATAGGAGGCAAATACGGGCCAGTCCAAAGCGTGCCTGAGCGGTACTGGCCCATACACTGTGCGGATAGCAATGCTGTCAATATAAGCCGAGGGCAGGCTAGCTGTACCGTTCAGACCGTTGCCGTTCGAAACACCATTCCTTTGACTGCCGATGGCGCCCTCAACGTTGACCCAAGAAGCAGGAACCTTATCGCTGTGAGAATGGTATAGATAGCGAGCGAACTATTCTTGTTAGCCACGTTTACTTGTGGTTGAAAGCTCCTCCTACCTCTTCATTGGTAATTGCACGGCCTTTAGCCTGGAAAGCTGGCACTTGCACCGTCCTCATGGGCTTCTCGTTGTCCCTGAACCGTGTTAGGAAATAGATTCTCCAAATGATCCAAGAAGACTCACCAGCCAAAGTGGCCATGTCCTTCCAGCTTGTCTTCCGGGTCGTTCATGCCAACGGTGACATTCTGTTCGGGGACGTCATGCCATTCGTTATCAACTCTGGCCCTGACAGCATCTTCGGCCAGCTTGGCAAAGTCCGGCAGCTCCGTGTTCGGTGGCGCCTGGGTCTTGTCGCTCTGAAGCATCATGTAGAGCAGCGTCTCCATATGCATGACCTCGTGCTCGAACCCAACCCAAATACCGCGAGCAACGTCTCGGGGGATCTGATCCCGCCCATCTTTGTAAATGTTCCTGAGGCGAGAGCGGACGCGCTGCTGGAACTCGGTAATCTCACCAATCGATGGCCACTCCTCGGGTACCTCTGAATGCGAGTGACACTGCTCCGGGTTGTCAACATCCGGATCAATGCCCCTTTCGAAGATGTCAACGTAATGAGCAGGCTCGGTCGGTGGCTGCTTGGTGGTCTTGGTGAGTTGAATGTCCAAAAAGGTGGGGATGTGGCCGAGGTAGAAGATGCACGCATTTCTGAGCTTGATCGGCTTGTCGTGCAACTCTTCATTGGGCAGCATGCCTTTGGTGACGATATCCCAGGCACTCCAGAGACCAGCCCAGTCGTCAAGTGTTGGTAGGTGACCATCAGCGTAGGCCGTGGGCTTGAGACTGAAAGGCATCGTGGGCTTGATGAGTAGATGAAGGCCTAGATCAAGTCGCAATCTGAGTCAGTCTGTGCAGCTGTGAAAGTAAAGGGGTTACAAAAGAGTCTCGATCAGATGCCGGGCGTTATGGTTGCATTTAGGTACTGGACTGAGCTGATTTGACCCGGCTGCCCCTCACTGAAGCAAGCCCGAAAATGTCCGATGGCACCGTCATTGACAGATCAGGTCCCACGTCGCCCGCAAAACGTGGGGTGTAGCGGCATCGATCGAAGATGGCGGGTGGGCAGCCACGCGATTGCTGACAGATGTGGTTGCAACGATAGCCACCTTCCACGTCTCACCGCGTTGGAAGGAAAAGAGGGTTGCACTCACCATGTTCCTTGTTTGTCCATCGAACGATCTCTGCCATGCCAGCGTTGTTCCAGAGTTTCGTCCTTCCAAGCAGCGAGTACTTCAGACTCTGCTCGACTTGGATCCTGTCGTGGCTTCTGATGACGGAACCCAAGGCCTTGGTGTCGTGAACGGGAGAATAGAAGGCGCGATGACGGCCGCCCTCATCGTCGTAAACGTACTCGCCGATGACTTTCCAGTCATCCGCATTGAATTCCTCCGCACCGATGACTTCGTTGGCGTTGGTGAGTCCGTTCAGAATGAACCTGATGCGCCTGGTCAGTGGACAATACCATTGAGACGAGCGCTATTGCGCAATCGCCTAGTTCATGTTGCAATATCGAATGCGCTGCAAATGGGACTTTGGAAGCACCCTGCGAGACTTACTGATGAGTGATGCCCTGCTTGTCTATGCACTCTGGGATCAGTTACACTCCCCAAGAACATGGGAGACTGAATTCGCCCTCACCGTTGTACGCATGGCTACGTAAGTCAGTATCAAAAACTCTGGCAACAAGAAAGGACACACTTACTAGACCTTGGCCGGATCATTGCAGCCATCGAGCCCAATGAGCATGCTGTCTGAAGGCTGAAGCACGTCACCGAAGCTCTTGAGGAACTGGGCCGCATCTTGACGCTCGAAGTTGCCTGGGACAGCTTTCGTCAGTAACAGGTATTATCCCGAGATGTTCGACTGCCCTACCAATGCTGGATCCGAGACTGAGGATGCACTTCGGCCGTGAGATCACTGAGGGCGTCTGCAGCCACTCACGGCCGTCATCGTATGTGCCCCAGAGGCCACGGCACTTGACGTGCTTGAAGTTCGGGACCTGCGCGAGAGTTCGCTCGAGCTCGGAGCGCGACAGATCTAGGGCGTAGTAGTCTATGGCTTTGCCGGCGTCTTCAAAGGCCTGCAGAAGAAGGCAGACCTTGCGCAGGTTGCTTCAAGAGGGAGGGTGAGGGTCAGTGTTCGGTCAGGCAGTTCAATCAAGCGTTTACTGACCCACTGCCCAGTTCGATGACCATGGATCCAGCCGAGATCATTTCCGCGATGGCTTTGGAGTACTTCTCAAGCGCTTCGATCTCATTGTTGGTCAAGTAGTATTCGTCAAGGTATGTGATCTCTGCAGAGTTAGTGGGCGACACATATCACTCGAGGAAAACCCGCATACGTCTTCGAAGAGCTGCAGGCCTTTCTCGTTGTACAGCAAGAGGGTTGGAAGTTGCCTCGGGGCCGTGTCGGAGTTCCACATGGAGAATATGTCATCCTTGAGGTTGATCTCGACAGCAGCCCGGCGGATGTCAATGATACTGCCGTTCTGGGCAGAAGGCAAAGACGACAAGCCATCGTGGTTGTCGGCCTTGGTCCTATGGTATACGCCGTTGTGGGCAGCGGCTGGAGCTGCAACGGCGGGGGACATGGCGAAGAGAGTTGCGGCGGGGAGGCTAGCAAGGACAAGAGCTAAAACCAGGGGAATGCTAAGATGTGCGGATGGGTTTCTCAATATACGATCCGCGACAGAAGATAGACTTGCGAGACGGAGCTAGGTGAAGCTACATGAGCGAGCCACTTGGCTTATATGAAATGGTGACGACGGCGCCCTAATAAAGACCATGATGCGTAAGCGGGTGAGGTACCAGCAACAGCGGGGTCTTCGGCCTAGATCTGCCGCTGATGATTGAAACAGTAGAGCAATGTTAAGAGTACTGGGAGCTTTCGGTATCCGATACAGACCGATGATGGGCCGGGAGCATAGAAGCCGGCCGGCCTGGCAAAGCCAGTGCTCCTGCAGAAGACTAGAGCAGGTTACCCCATCGAGGGATACTTCAGGTACGTAAAAGATACATCATCGAGGGCGAACTGCGGGTAGCTCCATGTCGCTGGGCGCGCGAGATGGGAATTGAGGAGCCAATCCTATTGTTGGAACTTCCTGTATAGGCAAGAAGCTAAGCCTGGAGGCATTCGTGTCAGCACGAACACGGCGGACTCAGCATGGAGTAGGGGTGGGAGGACCTCAAGGGAGCAAATCAGGGGAGAACCAACAGCGCGTGAATCCGCGAATATCCCGCGCTCCACCTGCAATGGTGAAGCCAGTGCGTCCGGGCCTGGCTGGGTCATGAGCTTCGGCAGCTCTCCAGACGGACACCTCGAGCATGCCTTGCATCGCTGTGCCCATGAACCCGGCGGGGCGCAACGGAAAGCACTCCGCGAGCTGAGCTGCCAGCCTGCCACTGACCATTTGTCAGTCTCTCCAACGACGTGGGCGGCGAATGTAGCCATCATGATGGAGCTCATGAGGGCAGCATAACGTCACGGTACCGCTCGCGCGCCCTTCCAGACCCGAAACTGCGGGGTACCCTATGCCGCATCCCGCATGGCTGACGCACCAGTATCTTGGTCCGGCCGCTGTGTGTACCCCACCCGGGCGCCCTCATCGGCGAGGGGCCAGCCCGGAAAGATACTTAGAGTACATTCTCGGCGTCCGGCAGATGTACTGATTATGGTCGTGGTGGTGCTGTGCCCGCGGAGTTTGTTCGCCCTGTTCTCGCCGTGGTTTCCGGCCTCCTGACCAGGTCGAGTGTGCAGGGGTATTCGCAGCGACCAGCAAGCTGTTCCTCGCTTAGGCACATCAAGATCCCGTGGATAGGTATGTCACAAGTGTCTTGTCGGCCGGCTGGCATACATCGTGTGTGATCGGGCATGGCTTTGATCGGGCATGAGGCCCTCGAGGGGAACTTGAAAGTCGTGGGGGTCGTCGGAAAGAGCTAAGGCTGGAGGTGAAAGGCGGAGGGTGACACGCCTGGCCCTCAGCTCGTCGGAGAACTAAGAAATTCCCTCCACACATGCTCAGGCGCTCAGCTCGAGGCAGGCACATTTTGCACGTGGGATGCTGGGATGTAGTTACCCCCGGAGATGAACGTGACCGTTGCATCTTGACGAGAGGGCAGGAGCACCCAACCGCAGTTTCCCCTCCTAGCTCCATCTTATCTGATAAAGCTACCTTACTATAAGGTATTTACCTAAGGTACCTAGCCATGAAAGCGAAGGCGGCAAGTGGCATTTGAACATCAATAATCAGCCCTTCCGGCTCTACTCTGTACCCCATGAAGCCATATGGCGAGGCGTATAAATCTAGCCTTCTGATGATATTACCCTAGAAACTGGATTCGGCTCGAATCTGGTAGGTCCTGTCGACCATGTTGCTCGCTCAGCGCATCCCGATCCTACCGACTAATCAACAATTCCGCATGGAATACTATGGAACAAGCCTATGTCAGGTACTAGGGGCCAACCTCACAGTATCTATTTAATAAAATGTGGTCATTGAATGTGATGAAATTAGTGCCCGGCCATCTCTCAAGACATTTCCTTGTTCCGCACACTCAACCAGCCAGAACTGAAGGACACCTTTGAACGCTGCCGAAATGAGAGCCTGGTTTCAGGGGCCCATGAGACCGCACAAAGGGGATACGAGAAGCACCTTGCAGGCCTTTGACGTCCTGAAGGTAGCTCACAGGAAGCCTAGCTCCGTTATGGTGGTATCTGTTCTCAAAATACTTCTGCGAGAGATCGGAATGGGTCGAGTCGATGCCCAGTGGCACTTGATTGTCATTTCTAGACACCGGAGGAGACATGCTCAGGTAGGTATGAGTAGGTTAAGGATAAGGCTGCTAGCAAAGTAGTACCCAGAAACCCTCCTTGACTCATGAGCAGGAGCTGAACATAATAATTGAATCAAACCCTTCACTCCTAAACTCCCAACTCTCATCTTGCGACAGCACTTCCTCGGGTATCAGGGCATAACAGCAACACATTATATCTCCTTTCGCCTTCCATCTCCCACAGCCAGGTATTCATCGTTGGCAAGTGTTGGCGAGGGAGACTAAATCATCTTCCCAGGTATACCATATTTTCAGCCAGTTCGTTCGTTTCATGCCCTTTTCTGGGCCCTGGCGTGAAGACCCTCGGTGACTGGGACATCCTGTCGCCTTGTAGCCTGAAGATACATCCGTAACATGGCCCCCGAGTGAACTGCACAGTTTAGTCCCAACTTCATATTCAGGGGTAGGTCGAGGGAGGGTTTCTCAGAATAGTGTAGCTTACCATCGAGCTTGGTTTCTTTGCCGGTGGTATGAGAGTCATCTTCGGCAAGAGCCATAGATTTCATAGCTGCGGTGATGTAGCTGTCTTCAACCTCATCCTGCTCATGCTCCGTAGACAGGCTTTTTACACTCTTGAGTATATCTTGGTTCATGGTGGTCGAGGTAGAGGCCGCCAGATTGGGGAGTGGATAAGGTGAGAAGAAGTCGAGGAGGGAAACCGTCGCTGCCGAAATTTTCTGATGCATCACTCCCAAGGCATGTTAGGTCATGGGCCAGGCTTTATGTATCTCGCCGTGGCCCTCGCGCTCCGGGCCAGAGGAAGACAGAAGAAGCCTGAACAAAAGCACAAGCGGCCTGAAGTCCGGCCTCCAGGATGAGCGGAAAGCCGCAGAAGCATCCATTCAAAGCAACGCCAGACGACCATATCATATTCTATAGGACATGGGCCATGACATGGCACCCATCAGACTCGGCTTACTACTGCATGGGAGGTGATCAGGGCTGCAGCGTCTCCGGCGGCCGTCCGCCTGAAGCCACCGCTCCACGACTCGGAGCCCCTGTCACCTTTGAACCCATTGTCGTCGACAGCATGTCAATGGCTGGGAACGGATGCCCGCAGAATCCCCTCGGGAGGCCGCATGGTCGGGTGTGCGGCGTGATCTTGTTAGACATCGTGGGATGGCCTCATTGGTCCTCGACCCTCACCGATTGCGCCGTTTAGCCTTCAACCGTGCTCGAGAGTGGTTTGACTCCCTGTCAGCACGTTCTGGGTCGCGCTATTCTGCCAGTGTATCTTTGTTTCTTCACATACTTCCTGCTCGGATGCATCTTGGCCAAAGTAGAACAGAGATGGCCTTCTCACCTAGGCCCCGGCTGCGTGGTGGCTGGAATGTTCAGACACGCAGAACAACGGAAAATTGGAGATCAAGCGAAGCACATGATTTCCAATACTGTTCTGATAATGCATACCTGGCTGGGTATCTGCCTCTCATGCCCGGGACCTCTCTACGAGGTGCCCGTCTTCATAAAAATGCCTGATCCTCGCTCTTCCCGACGCCAGAACGCCCACAAGCTACCTTCTCAAGCTTGATGTTTTGTTTAATTTCTCCACTCTTCTTCAACGGTAGCCTAAACCACAAAATCGGGCGACCGTATATGACACTACCCCGCGCACGTCTTAAATTCCGACAGCGGCAGTCAGAGCGCCACTCATCCGTTCAGAGCACCGTAGATGTCCAGCAGCTGCTCCAGCACGTAACCGGGCAGCTTGATACCGTTCTCCGTGACGAGACTCGTGATGAAATCGGGAGGTGTGTAATCCACGGCGTCGACTGGTGGGCTCATAGCGTCACCCTCGGCCGAGAACTTGAGGATGGTCTGGTCGTAGCCGAGATCTGCCTGGCCGAGGGGGAACTTGCGGACGAACTTGTGCGTCTCGGCTGCCACGTAGAAGGGCAGCTGGGGCTTGTTCTCGCGTGCGAGCTTGGCGACCTGGTACGTGCCGAGGCGGGAGATGATACCGCCACTCTGGGTGACGGCCTCGGCGCCGACGAAGACGGCGTGGACCTGGTTGCGCAGGCTCATGACGTGGGCGACGGCGAGCTCGGAGATCTCCGCAACGGGGATGCCCTTGGCGCGGAGGGACGAGACGAAGGCCTCGCTCGCGGCGGGCTGGGAGGCGTCGCGGACGTAGATGACGCGGAAGTTGACGTCGTCGCTGGGGTACCGTGCGGCCGCGCGGAGGAGGACGCCGGCGACGGTGCGTGAGGCGCCGATGGTCAGGATGGACTTGCCGTCGCGGACGAGGCGGGAGCCAGCCTCGGCGACGCCGTCACGAGCGGCGATGGCGCGGTCGACGAAGAGACGCGAGTTCCGGATCAGATGCCGCAGCGTCTCCTCGAAGGACTGGTGGTGGGTAGTGCCGCCGCCCGGCGCTGTGGTCTGGCTCTCCTGCTGCTTAAGCGAGGAGACCAAGTACTGCAGAAAGAGGTCGGTACCAGCCTGGAGAGGAACAGGGTTGTGGACGGAGGCGCGGAGGGACTCCGAGTGCCGCTTGACGGTCTCGAGAGTCTCGAAGACGGTGGTATAGTCGGATGCATCGAGCAGGGCAACAAGGGCCTCGATGGCCGCCACGGGCTTCGTGATGTCGTTGTCTTTCAGGTGTTCGTGGTACTGAGCGACAATACTGAGCACGATACAGGTCAGCTCTCGGCCGTCCAACTGTCGCATACGGGACAAATACATACTCGAAGGGCTGGCCATCCTTGCCGCGGACGGGCAGGTCACGTTCAACCATGTTGGACTGTTCTTCTCGGCTCTCGCCGTATAATGCTGCTTCAGATACAGAGTCAGTCGATGATATGTCGGTCGGTAAGAGTCAACGCACGTGTGGAGTCTGCGGTAGCCATTGGAATGACCGGGGTTTTGTAGTCTCGTCGAGGTCTGTCGAGTCAAAGCTCGAGGAAGTTGCAGGGCAAGATTGCTTGGGAGGTTGCGATGACTCAATTGAGCTTTAAACAGGTGCATTTAGCACAGCGCCGTCAGCCTTTGCGAGGCTTGGAACTCTAAAACGGTTCATGCGCACAGGCTAGCTGCCCCTCGTCGGGGCAGATTGGCACCCGGAAAAGCCCACAGCGGGGTAGGTTCTTTCCTCTGCGGCTCCCGTACCCTACCCCGCCAAATGCATACTGTGCAGGGCAGTGGAAGGACGGAACGCTACAGAAGGAACCCCTCCAAGCTCGGGACACCGCCTCAATGGAGCTCCATCGTGTCTACTAGTAGCTCCCGCTGTCTCGAACTCGTATCCTTCCATCATGAGGCTCGAAACCCAGACCATAACCTTCACCAGCTTACATCGCGACCCAGTCATCACACAGTCTACCGATATCCCGTCATGGAACCCTCCATAGACGTCTCGACCGGCCAGCCCCTCCCAGAAGATGCCATCCAGCGCATCCTCTTCATCGGGCCCCAGACCCACGTCTACAACATCCCGCCCCTGACCAGCACGAAAGGGTACACCGCCTCGCAGTGGACCGCCGACAACAACAAGCGCCTCATCTTCACCGCGCGCCTTCGCGTCCTCGAAACGGCCTGGGAGGACCAGGCCGCCGGCGGCAAGGAGCGCCTCAAGGTCGACATCGTCCTCGAGGACCCCTCCTCCGGCCAGCTCTTCGCCGCCGCCCCCTACACCGCGCCTGCTATCGTCGAGCCCGTCCTCGACAGCAGCCGCTTCTTCGCTCTGCGCGTTCAAGATCCCTCCGGCCGCAAGGCCACCCTTGGTATCGGCTTCGAGGACCGCAGTGAGGCCTTCGATCTGGGCGTTGCCCTTCAGGAGGCCAGGAAGAGTCTCGGCTTCGACGAGGGGCCTGGGTCGCAGGCTGCCGCTCAGGCCAGGCCGGAGGAGAAGAGGGATTACAGTCTGAAGGACGGGGAGACCATCACTATCAACCTAGGTGGAAAGTTTGGGCGCAGACGCCCGCAGCAGGAAGAAGCATCCTCTTCCTCGGGCGACCTATCATCCTTCGCGCTGGCGCCGCCGCCTGGAGGCTCTGGTGGTGGAAGCGGCTTCCTGCCGCCCCCACCCCCGCCGGCCGGTTCGAACACCATGTCGAGAGAGCAGAAACGCAGATCTGCACAGGACCTTGGCTTTGACGATGGCAAATTTGGCGAGTTCGCCTAAATCAGGACCACTTCCCAAGCGTATTTTCAGCTTTTTGCATCGTAGCGGACTTGGACATTTCGCTGTATCACACAGCGGCGGATGCGTCAAGGTTTTGGGGAGACCCTTGGAAATTGACGACACGATATAATTGATAATGATATACAGCCATTCTGAGCTTATGCAAACCACACCCTGATCGTATTACAATAACTGGCGCGCAAAACACTCCAGCTCACACGCCACCCTGCCGAAGACGATGATCCAGGATGATTTGCACGTCTTCGCCGTCGCACCCAAGTCCCTCCTGCTCATGACAACCTTGGAGGAGCTCGGCCTCGTTCTTGGACTCCTGGTCCTCATGGCCTGGCCACACCGTCTTCATGCACGGCACACTCTGCCGGCGCTGATCACAGGGGCTGCGGGATTCAGACCCATCTTCGAGCATATCTTCGTCCTCTCTCGTCAAAGGGTCGACTCCGTCATAGTCGGACCTGGACGGTTGACTAGCCGCGGTATCTTCGTCTCCCCAGGGCTCCGATGAGGAGAAGCTCGCATTGGGAGTGAAAGAATTTCCCATCTCGAGATCCTGTGCGTTCCAGGGGACGGGTACATATGGCTGCGCCTCGACGGGCGTGAAGGCGAAATAGCCCATTGGAATAAACTCCTGAGTCGACGCATCTAGAGGCGTCGAGGCCATGGGTGTCATGTCGTTCGGAGCACAGTCCGTCTCCGTCCACGGCGTCATGGGCGATTCTGGGTGGAATTGCCAGGCATCCACAGCACTCATCGGCCCGCCCATGAGCTGCGTCCACTGCTGCCGGTTCTGAAGCTCGACGAACAGCTCTCCCAGCCTGCCGAGTATGACCTTCTGCTGCTCGGAGGCATCGTCGATTTTCTTCTTGAGCATGTTGATCTGCTTGCGGGTTTTCCGGCGCTGGTCACTAGGCACTTCGCCGGCCTTGAACCTGTCCTGGAGCTCAGACAGGCGTCTCATATATCCCGACGCTCGACATGCTTGCGTAGGCAACGTCGCCAGAAGATAGGCCTGCTCATTCTGGAGCTGGACAGACGATTGCGGCACCGTACTGTAGATTGTGGTTGCTGGTGGACTTTTCGTGTCAACCCGGATCTTCTGCTTCTTTGGCGTTCTTGTCTTGGGGCCGGTCGGCGTCTTCGAAGACGGCGTTCTCGGCGTCGCGGCCGGGGCTTCGAGGTCCGAGTGGCACGAAGACGGGTGCGAGAGTTGGTCTACAGCAACGCTGCCGCCAGCTGCTGCATCGAGCGGCGCGGCACTCTGTACCGCAGTAACCTCATCCTGAGGAGTGTGAGACGAATGATTTGATGAACCCATTAGGCACCCTGTGGATAGAAGTCCGAATGACCCGACACACTGGAGCGATGGTGTGATCACCATCTGAGCAGCTTATAAGGCGGATGGCCAGAGGGGCTCGGTCCACGGAACAGGCTCGGAAGTCATGCATGGAAGGCCAGAAGCGCGACTCAATTGCTGGGCCAGGAGCTTTGTCCCGAGTCTGGGCGACAAAGCATATCATCCGGCTCGACTCCAATGGAACAGGGTTATTGGGAGCGCAGCCCATCTCGGTAAAGGGGGCAGGCCGATCAAAGCAAACTTGCTGCATGGTCGCCGAATATCCCAGTAGAGGAAACAAGACAATACCGGACAATTCAGATTGAATAGCCCAGGGAGGCGGTTCGGGCGGGGGTGCTTTGATGTCTTTGGCTGGCGCCGGGCCATGGTTGTGTAGCCCGAGCCGGGGTCGTCTTTGTTGTCCGTATGTCTGGATCACAACTCGCAACCGGGGTGACCCGCCTTGACCTCAGCCGTATGGACGGGGCGCCGTTTGAAATGGTGTCGAGCACCACCCACCATGCAAGGGTCATGTTGGTGGTGGTCGAGGTCCCTACAGCACTGCTCAGATGCTGAACCCATCGTGGCGGGGAGGGTCACAGAACCTCCAGAGCCCAGCCTTCTCGGCTGCCACCCTGACGGACGACACCTCTTGATTCGACACGGCGCGATTGATCTCGCCGTAGCGCACTTGCTTGGTGTCTTGGTCTGGATTTGTCCGCCCGCGCGTGTTGGGCTTGCCAACATGTGCGTTGGGACGATATTGTTCCATAATGTTCACGAAGCAGTCCTTGGAAACCTCTTCCGCTAGGAACTGCATGATTTTTTCTGCCTCGTCTTCTTTGCCGGGCATCACTAGGTGGCGTACCAAGACACCCTTCTTGGCAATCCCATCGCCGGTAAAGCAGAGGTCGCCAACCTGCGCCTGCATTGCCTTGATGCTCTCCCTCGCAGTGGCGGCATAATCGTCCGCCTTCAATAGACGCTTGGATGTACTCGTCTCCCACACCTTGAAGTCGGGCAGGTAAATGTCAACAAGGCCGTCCAGGAGCTGCAGGGACTCGAGCGAGTCGAAGCTCGACGAGTTGTAGATGATGGGCACCCGGAGACCGAGTTCCCTGGCATGCAGGATGCTCAATACGACTTGGGGCACGACATGCTCCGGCGTGACAAGGTTGATGTTGTGCACGCCCCCAACGTCCTGGAGTTTGATGTACCAGTCACCCAGCTCCTCGGGAGTCAAGTCCTGCCCATTGCGCTGGTGCGCGATGTCATGGTTCTGACAGAAGACGCATCTTAGGTTACATCCGGAAAAGAACACGGCGCCGCTTCCATTGTGGCCCTGGATGCATGGCTCTGGGGTGGGCATCAGTGCATCTTGCCATGTGTGACGTGGGATGAAAGGGGTTCCAGACCCTCACCAAAGTGTGGCGCGATAACGTTGACCTTGGCGTTTTCTCCTATCAGGCACATGCCAGTTGTCTCGTATCGGTTCACTCCGCACAGCCTTGGGCAGAGATTGCAGTTGCGAAGGTGGGCATAGGCTCGAGATCGTTTCATGGCGGCGTCAACGGAAGAGATGGTCAAATATCGGGGCATGTACTCATCCAGTAGGAACGGCGGCGCCAGGTGTAGGTGTCGGCGAGGCTTCTGGCACAATGCCTTCCATGGCATCAGACGCCTCACTGCGGACCTTTGGGCGTACATCTTTTGATTGATGCGCTCCCGTTCTTGGTGGTGTCAACTATTGTCAAACGATGAGACTCGAGGAGGTGCTGGGCTTGCGTCATATGGGGTAAGCAGTGTAAGATTCTCTTAATGCATAGAGGAAGTGACGTGAAGTGCAAGGATATGCTCCAAAGCATACCACGCCCCGATACCTGCATAGAACCAGGGGGCATCAACATGTTCAGCAAAGGCGACATGGTCCAGCATGACGACTTCAACAAAGTGAGTGGGAGCCATGCCTAAGACACTATGGTGATATGTACTGTAAACATGTTGTTAGTTAATGAAGTAAGTCCAGCAAAAATCCACGTGGCATTGTTGTGCCTTTCAGTATTGTGAATTTTGGCTGGCTCAATCAAATGGCAGACATATAATTGCCGTCGTGTCGAAGACCAGAATTACAATACATATCTCTTGAGGCCAATGTGACTCATGCAAAACCAGAGGATGCAGCTGTGAGCAAGTGCAGGTTTGTTTGCAGATTCAGTGACTGGCTGCGGCCCGGGAAGAGTTTTGTTCGGCAGCGGATTCACAAAAACAAACATCTGAAGCGCGAGTTTTTTTCACGCGTCAACTGAATTAAAAACTCGCCCTTGGAGTACAATCAGTCTTTTCTCTTTAATTTTGAATCGTCAAACCCTGCCGAAGGTTGTTAACGAGATGATTTCCTCCAGGGGTCTGCAAGCCCTCTTCGCTTACTTGCTCCTGGGTTCTGCGGCTGCCCTGCTGATCACCAACGCAACTGTGGATAAGTTTCTGGCCAAAGACTATGACTACATTGTGGTTGGGGGAGGAACCTCAGGCCTCGTCGTTGCCAACCGCCTGTCCGAAGCCCGCAATGGTGAGTTGTTGACATCTCCAGCTTAGATCCCAATCTAACTCAGCATAGTCACCGTTCTCGTCATTGAACCCGGCAAACTGTAAGTAAACCACTTATAAGCTTTAGAATTGTTTGGTGCTGAAAGAAATAAAATTCAAGTCATGCATGGGAGGACGGCGTTGCAGTTCCCGGCCTCATCGGTCGTCGGCGTCGCATCGAGTATGACTGGATGCTCAGCACCGCCCCTCAGTCCTTCCTAGATGAAAAGACGCGCCATTATGACCAAGCAAAGGTTGTGGGAGGAGGTTCCCTTCTCAACGGCCTGTGCTGGACTCGGGGTTCTGCTGCTGACTTTGACGGCTGGGAGCGACTCGGCAATCCTGGCTGGGGTTGGAACGATCTGCTGCCGTACTTCAAGAAGGTAACATGCCAAGAAATTCTTTTGGTATCGAGTCAATTTCTAATATGGTATCTTAGTCGGAAACGTTCAACAAGAATGTCAACAACAGTACACGCCAACGCTTCGATATGGCGCCCAACATGGCCAGCCACGGCGACAAAGGGCCCATTAGTGTTGCTTACCCGAATTACATCTACCAGCAATCCGGAAACATTATGCAAGGCTTCCAACAGGTCGGCATTCATGCCTCTCGAGATATCAACGATGGCGACGCAACGGGAGCAGCCATTGTTCCTTCGAGCTTGGATGCGCGCAACCAGACGCGGTCTGATGCTCGAACTGCATACTACGACCCTGTCATCTCACGATCAAATCTTCACGTTCTCATTGGAAATTCCGTCACTCGTCTGATTCTAGGTGCACCTAACAGGTTGGAGGGAGGCCGGCGCAGGGTGGTTGGAGTCGAGGTGGGTCAACCCCTTTTCGCCCCTTTTCCAGAGCCCCTTTTCGTGCCAGCCAGACGTACTGATGAACATCAGATCTCGGAGGGTCCTGATAAGCAGAACAGAACAGTCACTTGCTCACACAAAACTATCATTGCTGCAGGAGCTGTTCATTCGCCTACTCTTCTTCAGGTTTCTGGCATTGGCCCTCCTGATGTCTTGGCAGAATTGGACATCCCGGTGAGTCCCTCAGTCATATTCTTTCTGCAGAATGCCGACTGACCGCAATCCAGGTTCTCATCAACCTTGAAGGTGTTGGAAACAACTTCCAGGATCATCCAATGTTTCACGGTCGTTACAAATGTGTGTTGAATGGCTTCAGAGCGGTATGAAGACATACTTACAGGACGTACCAGTTGCCAATGCTTCTCTCTTCTCAGCGCAGAATATTCGCTGGCCAGGACTAGAATTTGACCAGGCTCTACATGCTTACACTTCGAACAAGACTGGTAAATCACCTTGTTATCATCGTCATATTTCTCCGCTAATCAACGCCAGGTCCTCTGACCGCTCCTCTCGTCAACACAGTCGCCTTCCCTCATATCCGTCACGCAACCTCTGAATGGCGCAACCTGACATGCCCATCATCATCATCCAACAATACCCACCTTCACCTACCGCCAGACACCCCGCAGACGGTGCAGGCCGGCTACGCGCTTCAGCATGCCCTCCTCCTCAAGCAGCTCGCCCTCCCAACGGTAGCCGCGTACGAGATCCTCACCACCTCAACGGGCTCCTTCTCTCTAGCCGCCCAGAAGCCTCTGTCCAGAGGCACCGTGCGCCCTTCCTCCGCCTCCATATTCTCCCTACCCCTCATCGATCCTCGATACTGCGCCGATCCCCTCGACTGCCACATCCTGGCCCTCGGCCTCCGCCTAAACAACTGCATCATGCGCACGGATGCGATGCGGGAGCTCGTCCCCGTGGCAGACGAGCGGTTCACTTCTGACAATATCACCGAGCTGATAGAGGCACTCAAGCCTTGGGTCACAACCGAGTACCACCCGAGCGGTTCGACAAGTATGATGCCCCGGAAAATGGGGGGTGTCGTGGACCCCAACCTCCTGGTGTACGGCACATGTAACCTGAGAGTGGTAGACGCCGGCATCGTGCCCATGGTGCCGGGTGCGCATATCCAGGCCGCGGTCTATGCCGTCGCCGAAAAGGCGGCAGACATCATCAAGCGGCACCCGAGGGGGGAATGTGCTCGGCCGCAGCCCGGATGGCCGGCTTGATGAGTGCGATGAACAGACGTCGCTGAGATTTCGGATCGGGCATAGCGAGCTGATCGAGGCCGAAGTGCCGATATATGATTGTTGGAATTACAAAAACAGGATCAAAAATTGACGCCATAACACCATGCTCCTCTCTCTCCTGTGATCGTACTGGAAATACAGCTCTGATGTCGTCGTTGACGTGCTCAGGCATTCGTATCAAGCCACTCCTCCAAGCGTTCCACAAGATCTGCCTTCTTTCCGGATGTGCTCTCTCCCCTTGATGACAACAGGTCCTTCAGATCTGCCACGAGCATCTTCTTAAGCTCACCGTTTTCGGCTGCCGCCTTGAGCTGCGCGTTCGTCTGCCCTGACCCTGTGGGCTTGGAGGCCGCAGTCTTACTCTTCTTCGCTGGCTTGACATCCTCGTCATCATCCGCCTCTCGTTTAAGGCTTTTCGCCGACAGGGCCGCCTTGATCTCATCCTTGAGCGTGGCTTCCCAGTCCTGCAGGTAGCCACCGGCGCGCTTGTTGATGGCTTTGTAATTGGGCTTGGTAGGATCGGTAGGCTCTTCCGGCACCTCTTCTTCCAGGGCCAGGGCCTGCAAGATCTTGTAGTGCCACTGCAGAGCCGGATTGGGGTAGCGCGTCGGGTTGTACATGGCCTTGGGCAGCTGGAGCTGTTGAACAATAACGCGCATCTGGTCGACCAGGCCGTCTGACGCACGCACCGGAGCTTTCCCATCGGTGGCAGGACCCTCGCGCAGGTCATCGGCAAACGGCAGCGGATACAGCCAGAGACCTGCGGGCAAGTATGGTGTACCATTTTCCTCCTCGGAGCTCTCCCTAGACGGAATGATGGCCATCAGCAGCGGGTTCATGTTCGTGCGTGTCATGCACCATGCAATGCCGACCTTCTTCGAGTCAATGAGTTTCTGCCAGAGGGCCGTAAAGACGCGCGTAGACCCTACGTAGTCCTCTTCGCTGGGGAAAATAAAGGTTGACTTTTTGACGCTCGCCCAGAAGGGGATCGACTTCTTCGGCTTGAAACCGATGATCCGGATGACTGGTGCGCCGAAATCCTTGACGGCTTTCTGTTCTTCCGGAGAGAAGTAAACGTACTCGCCACCGAATTTGTAGGCCTTCTTGGTCTCGCTCTTTTCGACCGACCTTGACTTGTCTTCAGTCAATCTCATGGTTTCGCCTGTTGCAATCTGAGGCTTGTCACCCTCCAGCCAGACATAGCAGGTCCTGGCGGGCGCCTGCCTGTGGAGGATGTTGTATCCCTTGACCGATATGGTACAGCCTGGGGCGATTTCCATGGGCACGTTGGAGAAGAGTGCCCTCTTGGGTGTTTGTTTTGAGTTGATGTTCGTGATCAGAGAGCTGAGAAGGGTCAAGCCACCTCCAGACTTTGAGTTGCGAACTTCCTTGTGGTTGGCCTCGCCAGTAGTATCACGATAGATTATATCGTCATAGAAATTGGAGAGATCAAACGCATCCTCGCCACGAGTGATGGGGAACAGCTCAATAGAGACACCCAGGTCGTACAGATCCTTCGCGCGGACCGCGGCAGCAGACTTGGCATCCTTGTTCGACGGATGGGGGTCATCGTTGTCGGTGATAATGAAAAGGCGCCGACTGCCGAAGTTGGCAGCCTTTGTGGTGAACACCTGATTGGCGCAGAAGAAGACGTTGGACATCTGAACGCTCTCCTTAGATGGCTTGAGGATTTCATCATCGTCGCCCTCTTCGACGAGGCTTTTCAATGCCTTGACGTCATCTGCAGATGGAACATCCAGGTCGGTGAAGAGATAACAGTGAGGGTAGCCCAAGCCGCTGCGAACACCTTCCTCCTGAAACTTTGAGGTCTCTGTGCCAAACAGAAGAATGCCCATCATATCCTTGGGTTGTGATATGATCCGCTGCTCCATCAGCTGATATGCGCACTTCAGAGCAGCTTGCAGGGCGCTGTCCTTGTCGGCCTTCTTGGAATCTGAGGCGGGAGGCGGTTCCAACATGGAGTCGTTCACCTCAATTGCGAAAAGAACAGCATCTTTCTGCGTTTTGTAGTCCTAGAGTAGGTATTGTCAGTAAGCGGCGTGGGAATGATGAGGGAAGCACGGACGGTCTCATCAACCTCCTCGTCTTCATCCTCCTCTTCTCGCCTCCAACTATCTTTGTCGGCCATAATGAACGATCCTCGGCTGCGAGGGAGCTGATTGGCGTGGTTGTGTATGTGGAAATGACATCCGGGGAGGGTGATGTGGAAACAGGTGAGTGCCTTGCAATTATAGCAGCAGCTGAAGTGGTGATTGAAGCCAGGCAGACGCGCCAATAGATGGTCCAAGCGCGCCGTTCTAGAAGCTGAACGCGAGAGCACGTGATGGTGGCCTTCTCTGCATGCATGCTGATTACGCCCATGGTGATTGGCCTCCAAGAGAAGGCTAAGGAAGTACGGATCATCACACCTAGAGAGGCACGCCCAAGAAGTATCCCCGTAACACGCCGGGCCCACTCGGGGGTCGGTCTTCACGCTCTGTTGCACCGGGGTTTGGAGCATTGCAGGTCGTCATCGGAAGCACACAGCGATCGCCGAACTCCCGAGTGCTGGCCACCATCGTAAGAGCAAATCCACCCCGTCGATTTCAGAGCGCGTGTTCAGCGCATACCCAACTTCTACGCGAAACACCACCTCTGAGCTTCTCTCTGTGTTATTTGTTTAATTCGTATCTCAATTTAGCCGCAATGGCTGCTCTACGACGGTCGACGGCGCAGCTCACCAAGAGCTTGTCGCATCCCGCATCCTCGACGACAGCGCGAAGCGGCCTTCTGATCCCACACAAGACGAGCCTGGCTCAAAGGTCAAGATGGCTGGCAACGGTGCCGCCCGTCACTCAGAACTCGGTCGGGTCCAAGGGCCCGACGGCCATGGTCTTCCTGAACATGGGCGGCCCTTCGACTACAGACGAGGTTCACGACTTTCTGAGCCGACTCTTCGTATGGAACCCTGGCAACCTTCTATCTAGTCCAGCTTGCTAACGAGACTCTCTTCAGGCCGACGCTGACCTGATTCCCCTCGGACGTCTCCAGAAGTATCTGGGCCCCTACATCGCCAATCGACGAACCCCCAAGATTCAGAAGCAGTACGCAGACATCGGCGGCGGCTCTCCCATCCGTAAGTGGTCGGAGCACCAGTGCGAGGAGATGTGCAAGATCCTCGACCAGATCTCCCCCGAGACTGCCCCCCACAAGCCCTACGTCGCCTTCCGCTACGCCAACCCTCTGACCGAGCACATGTACGAGCGCCTCCTCGCCGACGGCTTCGGCAACGGCAAGGGCGGCCGCGCCGTCGCCTTCACCCAGTACCCCCAGTACTCCTGCTCGACCACCGGCAGCAGCCTGAACGAGCTTTGGAAGTGGCGCCAGCGTCTCGAGGGCCGCCCCGCTGCCGAGGGCTCCGCCCCCGCCGACGGCACCATCAACTGGAGCGTCATCGACCGCTGGCCCGTCCACCAGGGCCTCGTCGAGGCCTTCGCCCAGAACATCGAGGCCACCCTCGCCACGTACCCCGAGGAGCGCCGCAAGGACGCCGTCCTCCTCTTCTCCGCCCACAGCCTTCCCATGTCCGTCGTCAACCGCGGCGACCCCTACCCCGCCGAGGTCGCCGCCACCGTCTACGCCGTCATGCAGCGCCTCAACTTCTCCAACCCCTACCGCCTCTGCTGGCAGTCCCAGGTCGGCCCCTCCGCCTGGCTCGGCCCCCAGACCTCCGACACCGTCGAGGGCTACGTTCACAAGGGCCAGACCGACCTCGTCCTCATCCCCATCGCCTTCACCTCGGACCACATCGAGACCCTTTACGAGATCGACCAGGAGGTCATTCCCGACTCGGGCCACGAGACGACCGTCAAGCGTGTCGAGAGCCTCAACGGCAGCCCCGTCTTCATCCAGGCTCTGGCCGACATTGCCAAGGCGCATCTCCAGAGTGGTGTTGCCTGCTCGCCGCAGATGGACCTACGGTGCCCTGGCTGCAAGAGCGAGCGGTGTGCCGAATCGAAGAAGTTCTTCAAGAGCCAGCAGATCGCTCTGTAGAGTAGCCCCCGCAGGCGTGTATGAAATGTATCATTAATCAAGGGTCGAAAAGCATCATTGGATCTTTTGGGGTAGATAGACGGAATCAAAAGGCATCATCTCACTCATCCCCTCAACACGTGTCGATGAGAAACACCTGACTTGAGGTCAACACTCTGAGCCAAAACACTATATAAGCCAGTCCATGCCCGCTATGCAGATACCCGCCCCTAAAGCCCCCTCATGAGCTCCGCCAGCGAAATGGGCTTCCGCACCGCATTATTTAACCCTTCATGATACGTGACCCATACCTTCTGCGGCTCCTTTTCCGCCTGCTTCCTCGGCTCCCCGCTGTTGGCGTCCAGCTCCTGCAGCGGCTTGGCCACGACGACCCGGCCGAAGAAGTCCCGCTTGGCCTTCTCCTTGAGCAGCTCCTCCTTCTCCAGCTCCTTGGCCTTGCGCCTCATCATCTCGTTCTCCTTGTCGTCGTGCAGCGGCAGCCCGCCGCCCGCCTGGAGCCGCGCCGCGCGCGACGCGTTCTCCCGTCGTAGCACGCTGGCCTGCAGCTCCTGGTCCAGGACCTGACGCACGGCGAAGCGCGTTGGCGCCTGGCTGTTGATGAGGGTCTCCGCGGTCCCGAATACCGAGAGGGCGTCGATGTCTCTGCATTCTGTGTTAGTCTCGAGTCGAGAGTCCGCGGGGAGGTCGTTCTACTTACGGCTCGAGGCGGTACACCCACTGCGGGCCCCTGCTCTCGCTCTCGATCTTCCCCTTTTCGAGCGACACGCCGACGTCGGCCATGACCTCGGCCGCACGCCGCACCATTTTCTTCTCGCTCTCCTTCCGCACGCTGGCGATGCTCTGCGCCCCGGCACTGGCCCCGACCACCACAGGCTTGACGTCCGGGGAGAGCAGCCGCGTAAGATAGGGCAGGAATTCCATGGCCACGTCCTCCGCGCTGCGGAACGACCTCATGAGCGACGGGCTCAGCTGGCCCTGGATGGCCTGCAGCATCGCCCTGTTGTGCTTCTCTGCCTCGTACGCCTCAAAGTCGGCTCGCGGGCCCGAGAAGGGCGTCGGTGCCTCCTCGGCCGCGTCGCCCCATTTCTTGTCGAAGCCCATGCTGGCGATGTATCGTTTGGGCGAGGCGAAGAGGTTGTGGCACGCCAGCACGGCCTGGCCGATGTACGGGCCGAGCTCCCACTCCTGGCTCGAGAAGAGTCTCGACGAGCAGGCGTCGTGGAAGTGCACCCACTCGTAGGCCTGGTTCGGCTTGGTCAGGAAGAGGTCGTCGTTGAACTCGCGGTTCGGGTACTCGAGCATGATGTCGGTTACGACCCTGTCGACCTCGCCGCTGGTGTTGATCATCTGCTGCAGCCGCTCCATGGCGTTCTTCTTGTGGTACTCGGAGAAGCCGAGCTGGGCCTTCGGCTGCTCGTGCGCGTGCTTGGTCGCAAGGGAAGTGTCGAGGGCCTGCTTCGGGAAGCCGCCGCCTTCCTGGAACACGCGGGAGACGATGTCCCTAGCGCTCCCTCGGCCTGCGCCGCGCGCACCGCCCGCACCATTGGCAAGGTCCTTCACGACGTGCTTCTCGAGCCATTGTCGCGTCAGGCAAGACTCGCTCCCCGAAGCCATGGCGCGGAACCGCCCGGCGACCCATTCTCCGACGACCATAACTCCGCGCAGATCGCCCTCGGCGCCGCTGTGCGCGCCTTTCTTCGCATCCGTGCTGTTGGCCATGCCCCAGGCCGCCTCGCAGACTTTCCGCGCGGCGTCCTTTTCACAGGGGATGCCCTCCTTGTCGAAGACCGACTTGAGACGAGAGACGACGGACTCGATGGAAGGCTTTCCGGTGTGAATGATCTCTGCAAGCCCAGATTGTCGGAGCGGCTTCAAAGAAGGGTGATACACGTCGTTGCAGATGAGAATGAGAGGGCGCAGGAGCCGGAAGTCGTCGCTCTTCTTTTTCTTGCGGTTGGCGTAGCTCTGCACGCCCGAGCTGTTCTTCTGGTCCAGGAGAACCAAGTCGATCAGGGCCTTGACGAATCCACCTTCGCCAGATCCGCTGGCACCACCGACAACACCGTCAACTTCGTCGACAATAACGCAGGCCGGGCGCGCAACCTTTTGCCGTTGCTCGCCATCCCCGGCTTTCCTGTTCTCGACGGTCTTGACGCTTTCGGTTCCCAGGCTCGTGCGAATACGGTTCTTCACCACATCCCTGCTCCGGTCGTCACTGGCGTTGATCTCCATGACTTCATACCCGGCCTGTCTGGCGCAGACGTGTGCGAGTGTTGTCTTGCCTAGACCGGGCGGTCCGGTGAGCATGAGAATCTTGCGATGCGGCTTCTCCTCCTCGGCCTGGTTCTTATACTGTGATTTGCGCACAACGGGAACCTTCTTCGCCGCGCCAGGGAAGACGATGGGGTCCCACTTCTTGAGCCAACGGAGGACTGTTCGGTTGGTGGCATCGTCGCCGCAGAGGTCCATGAACGTCCGGGCTCTGTACTTTTCCGTCCAAAGGAGCGTCTTTTTAGGCTTCTTCCCTGTCGAAGTGCTGGTAGGTTCGACCGAGGCAAGAGGCTCATCGTGGTCGGTAGCCCGTCTGCTCTGGGCGGCCTTGTCTTGTGCCATCTCTTTCGTGGCCGTGTCCATGAGCTCGTTGATGTCAATTCCATAGTATCCACGCTTGGCCCTTCCCTCTTTTGTCTTGGTCCTGGCTGCGACCATACTCTCATACGTGGCGCTGGCTGACTTCTGGCGTTCCTTGACCGGGCAGGCCTTTCCGTCACATGTGCGCATGGTGTATGATCGTCGTGCCCTGAAGATGGATGTGAATGGTAGCTCGTCAGATATCGAGAGAGAAGCTTGATGTGTCTCTGTCACATCAAGGTCGACAATGACTTCTGGTCGTGATTGCGATTGGGCGGGTGTTGGCTGGAAGTCGATGTCGTTCAGGGTTGATGTTGGTGCAGGCTGAGCATCTTGGGAGACGGCATTGGAACTGGTAGCCTGCTTCTTCAGCGGCGGTTGGCCATTGGCCTCTTCTTCCGCCTCCTCGTCGTCAGAGGAGTCATCCAGCATGAAGCCGCCCCGGGTCTTCGCCTTGGGCTTGGGTCGATTGTGTCCATCTCGGTCCGGCAAGGGGCGCTTTGGGTGTGGCGGGGACGAGGTCGCCGGGAACTGGATGGGCGACGAGGCCAGCATATTCGAAGCTGTGTCGTTCACTCGATGTGGTGATTTTGTTCGATCTCGCTATGAAATCGCAAACATCAGTGTTGAACAGTTGTGGTGGAGCTGGTAGGTTGCCGGTTGCTGGGTGTATGAGTGGTACTTTTCCTACGGCCATGTCCAAGTCCATGTCCTGCGACGCGACGCGACTTTCACGCATCGCGTCGAGCCACTGTAAAGTGGCTGCCCCACACCGTCTGACACAGTCTTGATTGTGGTCCAACACTGTACATTATGCACTGTACAGGTTGAAGTGGTCAATATCGAGTGCTGGACTAGACCGGGAGAAGGTCAAGGCTATGACCATAAGGCATCATCTATTCCATTGATTTATGCATGGAGGACATGTCATTGAAGTCCCCACCATAGTTGCTCCAACACGCCAGGTTGAGCCTCACTCCCACAGCTCATGCCTCGCCCATCTCCTCCAGCTCCCTCCTGAAGACCTCCGCCTCAGCATTCATCTCCTCACTGCTCCTCGGCTTCCTATCCTCATCCTCTATCCTCGGAAACGCACCCCCTGCCTCGGGCCTCTTCGCATCCCACAGCGCGCCGCCCACGTTCCCCTCCTCCCCTGCCATCCGCTCGTAGATCTCATCCGTGGGACCCGGGTCCTTCCCCGTGGCCCCGGGGATGCGCGGCAGGATGTGCACGTGGACATGCGGCACCGTCTGCCCGGCGTGCGGCCCGTCCTGCAGCGCAATATTGAACGAGCCCGCCTCGGGAGCCGGCGCCGCCGTGGCCCCCGACCCGTCCCGGGCGAAGAAGTGCCGCGCCAGCATGCGCTGGACGCGCTGTGTCGTCGTGAAGAGATCCGTCACCTCGTCGGCGGACAGGTCCGTGAGGCGCTTGTGAGGTTTGAGCGGGCAGATGAGGACGTGGCCCGGGAGGAGGGGCTTGATGTTCACCAGGCCGAACGAGTGTTGCGTGCGGAGGAAGACCTGGACTTGTTAGCTCTGGCGGTCTTCCATATGGTTTAGTGTCCTTGATGAGGTGAGCACTCACCTGGGATGTGACCTCGAAAGGCCCGAAGTAGATCTTGTCAGGTGATGAGCTCATCGTTCTACGGAAGACGGGAACCGGCAACAGGCGGTTCTTCAGTAGCCGACTTGACCGTGTGAACATGGATAATTTGCGTACTGCGACAAGAATTATTTGATCGCCACTCGTTCGAAATTTAGACGGCTGGCGCTGACGCAAAACCATGTATTGCAGGCCAGTGTGTACATTTGTGACTGATGACTCGGATGAAGATGAGAGATGAGAGTCGATGATTGACAATCGAGCATGGCTAAAGTGGGGCGTGTGCTCTGCCCCTGAGCAGACCCCTCCCATCAACGCGAGTAACACATCATCTGTGGCGTGGGTGCCGAGTTTCGATGGAAGTATTGGCAGCAAGTAATTGCAATATCTTGCGGGTATTCATGCTATCCTCGTGTCTACGCCATATTGCAAAAAGAGACATCCGCCCCGACCGTGCGCCGAAGTCCACGTCACCCGTCTATCCCAGTGTGTATGCTAGAGGTAGATTACAAAGTAGACCTGTCATGATTCCAACGTGCCATTATGTTTGTTGGCTTAGAATAATCCCCCATAGGCTACTCCTCCTCGTCATTCCGGACGAGAGGCGCCTCCTCACCGCGCCTTTCGCCTGGCTCTTTCAGGTATACTGTGGAAACTGTTAGGATTTGTCCTCTGGGAAGATGTGCAGACCGAGGTACTCACCATGTGGCCGGATGAACAAGCTGGCAAGCAGGGCCACGCCAAAGAGACCTATAAGCAGGGCGAAGATGGCCTGGTCGAACTTGCCAACGGTGGCATAGTACAGGCTGTTGAAGGCAATGGGGCCGGCCACCCTTGACAAGCCATGCAGCAGGCCGATCGCGCCCAGGAGCTTGCCAACCTGCTCTGCAGGTACGTGCTTGGTGGCCGCGGCCTGGATGGTGGCGCTGCCGAGGCCCCCAAAGGCCGTCAACATGCCGGAGATGACAAAGAGCTCCTCGCGCCGGGCGAGCAGGTAGCCCAGACACCCGATCACGTCCGACATGACAGCGAAGCGGATGAGAACGAGGTCCAGCGTGTCAGCGCCAGCGTTGTGATCCGAGGCTGGCACACCAGTCTCCCGTGCCCGTTTCGCGGCGGGCCGCACACGTAGGAAGTAGTTGATTGTGGGCAGGAACACCAATAGGACGAAGACGCGCACGAAAGAGACGGCGGAGATGAAGCGCGAGCTCTCGAGGGTTCCCCAGCCCCATGTGCTGTCCGACTCACAGTAGAGTAGGATGACGGTGCCCGCGCTCAGGCCCGCTCCCATCAGGATGGTATCGACTGTCGCGAAAGCCACCAGGTTCTGGCGGAGCGCGGGACTGCTGCCGGGCTGCTTGGGCCAGAGAGCAGTGAGGGGAGCAAAGACGTTGGCGTAGCGAGCCACGCCGATGACGGCGTTACCGCTCGCCGCAGCCGCTTCTTCCTGCTCTCTGTGCTTCTTCTGGGCACGAACTTGGCGTTCTTTGGTCAACGACTCGGGGATGACGAAGCCGACGAACAAGACGAAAAACAAGTGGCAGCCGAGTGTGACGTAGAAGACGGAGAGCAGGGTACCGGTAAGGGCGACGATGTAGCTGGCCAGCAACGGCCCGAAAGCAAGACCGGTGAAGAGACAAGCGTGCAAGCGGCCGATGGAAACACCGCGCTTGGATGGCGGCGTACAGTCGCTCGAGTATGAGTTGCTCAGGATCTGACCGGCGGTGAAGGATCCGGCCAGTCCGTCAAAGACCGATGCAAGTATAAGCCAGTTGTAGTGGAAGACATCGGGGTACTTGGCGCAGATGATGAAGATGACCTCGGAGATGCATCCTCCACAAGACGACAGGGCGAGAAACTTGGTCCTGCCATACCTGTCGGAGAGATGACCCAGCTTGGGGGCGGTGATGGCGGACAAGATACCGACGGTGAGGTTGATGGCCATTGTGAACATGGAGACGCTCCGCTTCACCTCGGGGACGAAGCATTGCGGGTTGTCAGCTCCCAGATTGACGGGGGTGTAGGTGAAATTGGGGTCCAGGAGAGTCTGGTCCGCGAAGCGTTTGCGACACACCAGGTCAACGATCCTAGTTGCTGTTAACCACACGATCGAGCGACTGCACAATAAGACGGTTGTAGAGCTAACAAGTTGAGCTTCGGTACCAGGCTACCGCCAAAAGCCAAAGTGAACAGGAAGAAGGGCCCCAGAAGCCAGAACACGGAGGGCTTCTGCCACCAAGGTAGACCCTCGAAGTCCTTGTGACCGGTCCAGCTGTTCTTTCTGGGACTGTCGTCTTCGTCGTCGGATGCGAGGATTCCTGTCGCAACGTTCCCATCATACGCCCTACCCTGGGACGGGGCAAGGAGAGGGTCCTGCTCGGCGTCGAGAACCGAAGCAAGCATCTTGGCGGCCGACATGATGAAGGTCGGCGAAGCGCAAGGCACTGCCTAGCGAGAGGTATGGAAGTCGGAGCGGCGCGTACGGAGAGATTTGAGTTTCGGTATCAATAAGGCGCCTGTGATGCACGGTGTTGTTCGGTTTCGAGTCGCAGACGATTCAGAGGGATGATAAGAGCGCGGAGCCAGCCATTACCCGGAACGCAAGTCCTGATCGTGGCCTAGGTGTAGCAGTTTGGGACAGAGGGAGATTCAATGCCTTCCTGTGAAAGATACAGGGGCGGAGGCGTCTTAATCAAGTACTACCATCCAGCGTGATGTTTCAGAGACGGAGAACAAGGTGGGAGGGAGGATCGTCCGGGTCTGTAACATAGCCCGCGGGCGATGGAATGCGGTGCGATGAGGCGATGGAGCTTGGGCGAATTCTCGGGTGGGATGGAACCTCGGAACCTGGAGCTAAAAGCTGGAAAGACGTTCCGGAGCCCCACTACACCCGCTGATGGTCGGCGGAGTTTGCGGAGCGCAGGGCAAGCTTCCTTCTAAAGTTCAGGCGCCCGGGCTGCTGACGTTGTGCACCCGCCATCTTATCTCTGGGCGTTCCAGGTTCCACGATAAGGACATCACGCATGGCTATTCAAGCATAACCAAGCCTGTCAACCTATCATTTCTTCAATGGTTCCCTATGATCAAGTAATTATCAAGATGTGCCTCGGAAATATAACGTAGACACAGAAGATACATGGTAGTCCTCGCGTCAGGTTGAAGATCCTAGAACCAGGTGGGATGCCGAATCGATGACGCAGGATGAATCACAGCAATCGCTGATGGGATTCAATTTCTAAGCCATGACCACATGAATGCGGGCGCGCGCGCGGCATCCCCCTGCACGCCTTCCATTGCTAAGGTCCTGGGCTCCCGTCGGTACAGAGAATCCTGCCAATAGGGGCGTCAGGGCATTTGGGTCTCCTATTGGCCTGCTTGCTTCCCGCTGTAACACAGAACCAATCTAGCGGGCCGGCGCACGCCAGGTGATGATGCTTTGGTGGTTAAACGGACATTTCTGGGACCCGACGTCCGAAGTCGACAGTCATGCTTACCAAGCACACCCAATACACGCATACGCGCTTTTAGCACTATCTTATCGCGGGTATCACCTGCGGCCAGCTTCAGTTTCTGTCGCCAACTTCTGCCTGCCAAACAATCGCCAACCCACCCGACGCGCAACTTCTCAATTGTCGCCAAGATGCCCGTCGTCAAGGGAGGCGTGTGGACGAACATTGAGGATGAGATCCTCAAGGCTTCGGTATCGAAATATGGCCTTAATCAATGGGCACGCGTCTCCTCCCTCCTCGCCCGCAAGACCCCGAAGCAGTGCAAGGCGCGATGGAACGAATGGCTCGACCCCAGCATCAAGAAGATCGAGTGGAGCAAGGAGGAGGATGAGAAGCTGCTGCACCTTGCCAAGTTGATGCCCACCCAGTGGCGCACCATCGCACCAATTGTCGGCCGCACCGCCAACCAGTGCCTCGAGCGCTACCAGAAGCTCCTCGACGAGGCTGAGGCTCGCGAATCCGATCCCCTGGGCCTGACCGGCCCCGAAGGCGCAGAGACCCGGGCACCCACCGCTGACGACGTTCGACGACTGCGGCCCGGCGAGGTCGATCCCGACCCCGAGAGCAAGCCCGCCAGGCCCGACACCATCGACCTCGACGAAGATGAGAAGGAGATGCTCAGCGAGGCGCGCGCGCGTCTCGCCAACACCCAGGGAAAGAAGGCCAAGCGGAAGGCGCGTGAGCGCCAACAGGAGGAGTCCCGCCGGCTCGCCGCACTGCAGAAGCGTCGCGAGCTCAAGACGGCAGGCATTAACATCAAGGTCGTCACGAGGAAGCCTGGGCAGATGGACTACAATGCAGACATTCCTTTCGAGAAGAAACCGACTGCTGGGTTCTACGACACGAGTGAGGAGAAGGTCATCAACGAGAAGCAGCGCGAATCCTTTGATCCCAGGAAACAGATGGTCGCGAACAAGCGCAAGGGTGACGGTGACGACGATGGCGACAGCAAGAGGAGGAAGAAGGAGAAGGACACGCCGTCGGCTTCATATCAGGCAGCCATGAAGGCCGGTCAGCAGCAGAAGATTCGGGAGGCGGAGCAGAGCAGCAAGAGGCGGGCTCTGAACCTGCCCGCGCCGCAGGTCAGCGAAGGCGAGCTGGAGGAGATTGTCAAGATGGGCATGCTGGGCGAGAGGGCCAACACGCTGGCCCGCCAGAGCGAGAACGACGCGACGAGGGGACTTGTGAGCGAGTACTCGTCCATCAGCCAGACCCCGATGCGCACCCCGAGAGCGCCGGCCCAAGAAGATCACATCGCCAACGAGATCCGGAATATCAAGGCCATGACCCAGGCGCAGTCTGCGCTGCTCGGCGATGAGAACGCGCCCTTGCACGAGGGAGCAGCGTCAACTGGGTTTGATGGCATCGCGCCACGGCAACAGACCATCGCGACACCTAACCCGCTGGCCACTCCTCTTCGCCAGGGTGCAAACGGCGTGGGCGCAACACCCGGCAGGCCTGGTCAGACCCCCATGCGCACCCCCCGCGACACCTTCGCACTCAATGCAGAGGATGGCACGATGGTGGGCGCGACACCTCGCGACCAGAAGATGCGGGAGATGGCTCTGCGCAGCAGTCTCAAGAGCAGCCTCGCGTCCCTGCCCAAGCCCAAGGACACCGAGTGGGAACTCGAGCTGCCCGAAGAGCAGCGAGAGGTCGCATTGAGCCAGGAAGCACTCGCAGAAGATTCCGCCGACCGCGACCGTCGCGAGAGGGAATACCGCGAGGCACAGGAGGAGCTTGAGCGACGGCGCCGGACGCAGGCTGTCCAGCGCGGCCTGCCTCGGCCTCTGAATATCAATGTCCACGCCATGCTGACGGCCGCCGGAAAGACCAAGAGCGAAGCCGAGGCGCTGATCGCGCGGGAGGCCGCCATTCTCATTGCCAACGATGCCGTCAACTTCCCGCTTCCGGGCGCGAGAGTGAAGGGCTCAGCACCACCGCTCGACCGACTAAATGATGACGCGCTGGCCGAGGCACGCCAGCAGATACTGGCCGAGACCAAAGAGAGGCCCAGTTTGGCGACTATCCAGCAGATGTTCGAGGGGCGGAGCAGGAACTCATTGCTGCTCGGCCTCGGCTGCTACGATGATGATCCGGACCAGGAGGAAGCAGCCATGCGCGCCGCCTTTGACGTAAGTTCCATACCCCAGGGAACGTCATTCTCGAATCATGCTAACCACGACCGCAGTCTGTCCAGGACTCCATCATCGCCTCGGCGGAGCAGGGCACCAAGCTGGAGAAGAAGCTCGGCCTGCATCTGGGCGGATACCAGAAGCGGCAGAAGCTGCTGAAGGACAAGATCATCGGCGCGGCCGACGCGTTGGAGAAGGCGCAGCACGCCCTGGGCGGCTTCAAGACGCTCGCCATCTCGGAGGAGGTGGCCGTCTCCCGGCGGCTGGAGTCTCTGAGAGAGGAGGTCGGGTACGTGAGCAAGAGGGAGAGGGAGGCGCAGGAAGCGTACCGGCGGGCAAGGTCGGAGCTCGATGGCCTGAGGGGCGGCGGCGTGTATGCCAACGGCGTGCCTACGCTGCGCAGGGAGTAAGGGCTTGTATCATATGTGTTAGATGCTGTCAACGGGTGAAGAACAGGAGGCGGGGACAAGATGTCTGTATTTGGGTATCGCCTGGGCAAGGGAGGGATGCCATTAGCTTCCGGGCACCGAGACGTAATGCATACTGCATTCTTCACGATGCCAACCCTGCGACTACTATACACGTGCTAGCTTTATAGTGATGGCGATCTTGATTAAGGAGCATTGCACCTCGCGAACCAGGACGTTCTGTGCCCGGAGGCCCTTGTGCCCGGGTCACTTCCTCTGACCCAGTCTCGGCAGCCTAACCGGCAGCACGATGCAGAACGACACGAGAGCCAACACGGCACAGATGCCAAACGTCAGCCTCAGCGCCGCCTCATAGCTCATGATGACCTGCTCCCTGTAGGGCTCCGGCAGCTTGACGACAGCCTCGACGCTGCGCCTCACCTCGCCGATGACCTCCCACTTCCTCTCGCCCACGACGTAGCTGTCCAGGAAGGAGACGAGCGCGTTCTGCAGCACGAGGCTGCTGCTCGCCACGCCCAGCACGGTGCCGAGGCTGCGCCAGAGGATGAGCGTGGCGGTGACGACGGCCTGGTCGCGCTGCTCCGAGGCGGCGAGGACGGACATTACGGTGCCGGGGAACTGGAAGCCCTGGCCCAGGGAGTGCGGGACGAGGACGAGGAGGTACAGGACTGGGGGCCAGCCGCGGTGCAGGAGGGAGAGGCCGAGGGCGCCGACGAAGAAGAGGAAGGTGCCGGAGACGAGAGCCCACTTGAGGCGCCGGGTCCGCGTGATGATGAAGCCCGTCGCTGTGCCGGCGGCGGAGCTGATGATGGAGGGGATCATGAGACGGAGGCCAGAGGTGGTGGCGCTCGTCAGGAGAACGGCCTGGAAGAAGAGGGGGCTCCGGGGCGTTTAGTCTCGGTGTGAGGGTTGGGGCTCGGGGAAAATACGTACATGTTGAAGAGTATGGCGTTCATGATGAGAGAGCCAAAGAAGTTTGAAAAGATCAAGTGCGCGTGCGGCCCCCGGCGGATCAGGCGGAGGGGCATGATCGGTCGATCCGCAAGGGACTGGGAATATATGAAGGCTGGAAAGCCGACGGCGAAGATGACGACGGAGGCTACAACGAACGGGTGAGACCAGGAGAGCACGTTACCGCCGAGGTTCTGAGGCTGTCAGTCTTTCTCACCGAAGCGTGGAGTTCCAAGACTTACCAGCCCAAGGACTAAGAAGGTGGTAGATGTCGTCAGGAGGATCGAACCCCTAAAGTCAAAGACCTTCAACGCCTCCCAGAAAGTCTGCCGTTTACCAACGAGACCAAGATCGTTGGGGATGGAAATGGCAGCAAGCACAACACAGAGCAAGAGCGGGAGTACTTGCACACCAAACTCCCACCGCCAGCCCAGGTGGTCCGCCATGGCACCGCCAAGTGCAGCACCAAGGGCTGAGCCCACGCCGTAGATCATGTTGATGTACGACTGGTAGGTTCCTCGTACCCTGTGATGAAATTAGTCCCGTCTCGATTTTACAGAAACATGCCAGGGAAAAGATAGACCGTCTCGTGGCCTTAGAGAAAGACGTACTCGATAGGAACCATATCGCTAATAATGATACTCCCCAGCGTCATCATGCCGCCGGCTCCGATACCACACGCCGCCCTTGCGAGAATGAAACTCGTCATGCTATTAGCCAGGGCGCACCATAGGGTACTAAGAGCAAAGATGACCATCGTCACCAGATATGGCGGCTTCCTGCCAAGCGAGTCCGATATCCTGCCGAGCAGCGGCTGGAAGGCGGTCGACGTGAGCAGGAACGCCGTCGACAGCCACGAGGCACTGTTGGAGGACTCGAAATACGACGTGATGACGGGGTGAGAGGAGGCCATGATGGTGCCGTCGAAGCAGGCAATGAAGATTGTCGCGAGAAGCCCCGAGAAGATGACCCAGAAGCGACTGACGGAGATGTTGTTCAGGTATGGCGTGGGCGGGTCCGTCCGCAGGGACCCGCGGGAGGTCGCGTGGCCCAGAAGCGGCGCATCTTCCGATGCTTCGTGAGCCGGAGATGATGCCGCCTCGTTCTCATCGAATGGAGATTCCAGGTCCTCTACGTCTGCGGACGCTGAGCTTGACCTCGACACCCGACGTCGCTCGGCGCGACCGAGGGACGCAGCGCTGGGTCGGCGGCCGGAGGAGCTGTAGCGCCGATCACCCCGGAGCATGGAGTTTTCGTACGATTCGGGCTCTAGGAAGCCTCCGCTCGTGGGAACTGATTTGGAGAGGAGGATGTCGAAGTCATTCGGGTCGATTTCGTCACCCTCCTCGTCGTCGACTATGCGCCGAGGCCCATTCACTTCCCTTGAGCCAGGCACGGCAAGGTGAGCTGAAGGCTGCTGTTCTCCGAGGAGAGGGGCGTTCTCCCCGGCTGCTGCATTGCTTCTCGATGTCGAGTCCCCAATCTGGCCGGCCCTGTCTCCCTTACGCGCCATCTTCCAAGGACGTGCTGCAGGTGAGGTGGCTGGTTTAATCCAGGGCTCGGTTGTACTCAAATGACTTGGTCGAGGCAGGGCGCCGAGCGGTGGAGGGCGCGCGAAGCAGAATTTGCTGCTGGTCTCAGTACAAGCAGGGTCGTGTGCGAGCGAGTGAATGCCAGCTGACAGTCTGGATTAAACACAACTTGAGCTTCTCAGCACAATGCATGCGTTATGACAAGTCGTGCAGCAAGGCAAGTCAGCATTGCTGCACCCAGTTTTCCTCCATGTTCGCACGCCATTCCCGGGCCGACTGGCAGTCGTCATTGGCCGGGCTCAGCTCCGTCGACCGGCCCACGCGCCGTTTCTCGGCCGGCGCCGTGGCGTCTGTCGCCGCCGGCATAACGTCCGGGGGCCGGCTTCAGCCTGAGGATGCATGATTTAGATGCAACGGTAAGCGGTGGAGACAAGATGTGGTATATTATATTTGCGAAATTGTGGCAGTCGAGCTGTGGCACTGGTCCATGCCACCGGGAGGCCTGATCCCGCTACTTCTTCGATTTCTTGGTAGGTCGGGCGTTCTTCTCCATCTTCTTCTGCTTCTCCTTGCGCGCCTTGTGGATGTCCTCGGCACCCTTGATCTCCTTCCGGCTTCCAGGTCCGTCCTTGAACTTGCCGATGCGGTTCTCCCTGGCCTCGGCAACCCTCTTCTTCCGCACGTGGTAGTCGTCGCGGTACTTGTCCGCGGCCTTGGGCGCCGTCTCCTTGTTGTGCTTGTAGCGCGGTCCCGAGGGCAGCTGCGGCGTGTTCGACTTCTCCATGTCGCCGACGCGCAGCTTGCCCTGCCGGTTCGCCTTGCGCCACTTCTCGAAGCGACCGCTCTGGAAAGAGGCCGCGATCTTGGTGCCGCTCTCGCCCCGGATGTACTTTTGCCCCTTGGACCCGTCCTCGTCGTTTGCTCTCGCCACGTACTTCCTCGACCGGGGGTCCCACCGCATGCCCTTCTTCGCCGCCTCTCCGAATGTTGCCTTGGCGCCGTCGTCGTTGGTGAGGTCCATCGCTGCGTCTCTTGCCTGCTCGACGAAAGTCGAGTGTGCGCTTCCGGACTGGACGCCATACCCACGCTCTTCCGCCGAATTGATCGTCTTGGGCGTGTAAGACATGAAGATCTCCTCGTCGCGCCACGCGTTTGGTCCTTTGCTCTTCTTGTCCGACGGGTTGGACACTGTCACCTCGAGATCGTCGTCCGAATCTTCGTCGAAGTCCGCCGTGACCTCCATGCCATCCTCGTCATCTGATGCAACACCATCAAAGTCACCCCCTTCCATCCCATCCTCGGCAGAGCTATCCAGCTCCTCGTCCGCATTTGCCTCCTTGTCCCTGCTACGGCGCGGGGTGACCTTCTTGCGCAGCTGCTTCATCATCTCTGCTGCCTCGCTGTTGCTGTTCTTGCCACCGCGGCTGATCTCGAAGATGGTCTCGGTGGGGTGGAACCCACTAATCTTGGCCAGCATTGCCTCTCGCGCTCTGTCAGCGTCGTCGTCGATCTCACCGAACAATGGGTGCAGTTGCGACCAGCCCTTGGTAGAGATGACCTCCTTTGCCCTTTTCGCACTTTGCGCGGACGCAGAGTGGCGAGTCTTGAGGTAAAGCTTCTGCGCCTTCTCAGAGACCTTGCGGATGAGCTCGATATCTTCGTTCTCGCTGAGCACCTTGGCCAGCCACTCCGTCTGGACTTCAATTCCTTGACGCGGCAGTGCGCCCACAATGACGTCCTCGGTGAAGGAAGGGTTCTTCTCTTCCTGTCCGATCACCAATCTCCGGCCGAGGAAGAGCTGGAGATCCAGGAGATACGGGATATCGGTCTCCCGGACGATACTGTACGCCCAACCACGCTGACCAGCACGAGCGGTACGACCAACACGATGCACGAAAACCTTGGGCTGCGGGGGGAAATCGTAGTTGATGACGTTGGCGAGAACCGGGATATCGATACCGCGGGCGGCGACGTCTGTGACGACGAGAATGTTCGCCCTTCCCTGGCGGAAGTTCTCAGTGTGGATTCTTCGGGCTTCCTGGTCGAGAGCGCCGTAAACGTAAGAAGTAGCATATCCCACTTGCCGCAAGAGCTGTGCGAGGTACTCGACGTGATGCTTTGTGGCAGCGAAGATGATGGTAGAGTGCTCCGTGGGCTTGCCCTTGCCGCCGCCCTCGCCCTTGCCACGCTTGCGCTTCTTGGAGGGCTTCTGGTCCAGGGGCATGCCATCAGGCGTTCCCAGAGGCATCTTGATGACCTCATCCAGGATGTGCAGAAGGGCGGCTTCCTTCTCAGCCCCCTTGACACTGAAGAACGCACTCTGTAGGTCTGGCGAGACCTTGGTTTCCGTGTCCAGTCTGACCAGCGTGGGGTCCTGCAGACCAGCTCGGGCAAACTCGACGAGAGATGCCGGCAGCGTAGCGGAGAACAGCAGACTTTGTCGCGAAGGCGGAAGGGCGTAGAGAATCTCGGTGAGCTGGGCGGCAAAACCCATTTCGAAGAGGCGATCCGCTTCGTCGAAGACGACGTATTGGATGGAAGAGAGGTTCAGGGACATCTCGACCTTCAAATGCAGGAAACGACCCGGCGTCGCAATGATAATGTCAGGGTTCGCCGACAAGAGACCAAACTGCTCGTCCATGCTGTCACCACCGACGAGGAGAACGGCCTTCAGGTCTGTTCCCTTGTTGAAGTCCTTGACGACACGGAGCGTCTGAATCGCCAGCTCGCGGGATGGTGACATGATCAGGGCACGGGCACCGTACTTCGCGCTGTGTGCCTTGAGGCGCTCAATCATGGGGATGACGAAGGCTGCCGTTTTTCCCGAACCTGTCCTAGCCATACCGACGACGTCTCTCCGGTCCATGATCAGGGGGATTGTCTTGCGTTGAATGGGTGTTGGGACCGAGAAACCCTTGCGGGCAATGGCTCGAAGGAGGTTTGCGTTCAGGCCTGACGCTGTTAGCAGAGTTCGCCGCGCATGCCCGTCCATCCCAGCTTACCCATTGCTTGGAAACCACCGCCCTTCTTGACCGATTTGCCCTTCAAGTTCGAGGCTTTTCGGTTGGATGCTGCTTGCTGCAGCGCAATGTACGCCTCGTCATCGTCGTCTTCAGCTTCGTCGCCACCATTCAGAATCGCATCCATGTCGAAGTCTTCATCCTGTTTTCCGGGCCTGACATCGTCGCTGGCGACGCCTTGGGCGAACAAGGAATCGCCAATGTCGATGCCGCCGTCCGACAGAGCGGGTGAAGAGGCACGTCCCGGCATCTTTGCGTGTTTCGAGGTTCAAAAGGACCTCGTGTGTCGAAAAGTCTTTGCACAAGCTGCGGGCGAGCTTGATCAAAGTACAGTGGATGCGAAGCTCCCGCCTTCCCAAAAATTTGGGCGGTCGCAACGAACGGCAGGTGCCAGAAAAAATGTTATCGCTATCTTATCGCCCCGCGATTCTTATCAGACCCTTGAGACCCGGTCCTTCGGCATCCGTTCGCCTTTCATTGTCCTACACTCCTCCGTCTCGGCATCCATATTTCACATAACCACTTTGCGCTTTCACATCAGGCATCAAGGTCTGCTCAAGCGCATCATGGCGGGAGAAGACACCAAAGAGGAGCAAGACGCGCTCGATGCGCTCGAGGTGGAAGCCAAGGAGTTTGACAAGGTGAACCATCACGCGACCCACTGCCAGCCTCGCGCCCGCCCGATCTAACCATGAGTTGCACAGGACGCTGAGATCGATCGCATTCTCAAAGCATTCCGGCTAGACGCCTATGCAGTCCTGGATCTTCAACCAGGTGTCCCAGAGTCTGACATCAAGATCACATACCGCAAGAAGTCTCTCCTCATCCATCCCGACAAGACCAAGAACCCTCTCGCGCCCGATGCCTTCGACCGGCTGAAGAAGGCGCAGACGGAGCTGATGGACGAGAAGCACCGCGAGCGCCTCGACGAGGCCATCGCGGACGCCCGCATGCTGCTGATCCGGGAGAACAAGTGGACCGTCGACAGCGAGGAGCTCAAGACGCCCGAGTTTGCGCGCAAGTGGCGCGACAAGTCGCGGGAGGTGCTCATAGACAACGAGCACCGCCGGCGGCGGCAGGTCAAGGCCCAGATGCAGGAGGAGGGCCGCGAGCAGCGCCGCCAGGACGAGGAGAACGAGGTCCGGAAGCGCAAGAGGCAGCACGAGCAGGACTGGGAGGAGACGCGGGACAAGCGCATCAACAGCTGGAGGGACTTCCAGAGCGGCAAGTCGGGAGGCGCGGACGGCAAGAAGAAGAAGAAGAAGCTCAAGCCCATCGGCTGATGCCATCCTGGGGGGGCTTCCTCTGTTACCTGCGCTGGGCGTTTCTGCATCGATACAGGACGACGTCTATTTCGAGGAGGGGGGGGGGGCGTACGGGGTTATTGTCTTGTGAGTATTTTGACTTGGGGCTCCATCGATGAACCTGACCTCATAGAAGTGCAATACTTCATTCTATCACACACGTACTCTTCCGGATTGGCGCACATTGCAATCAGGTAAGTTCTCTCGCACCCGCACTAGACGACTCGCTCGCGCTTGAAAGGCTTCAGATGTGATGTGCCAGACCATGCTTTGTAGACCGATGTTGGTCGTTTCGTAGAATTCATGCTCTCTAAGGCTTGTTCTTCTTTTTGTACTGCACAAACCGGACCAAGTTCACCAGCGACTCGTCAGCCCTCGACCGCAGCTCCAAATGGCTCCTCTTATCGATGGTCTTGACCATGGCCTTGACCTTGGGCTGCGCCTCCTCCAGGTGACCCAGGAAGTTCTCCTTCCAGAACACCTCCTTGTCGCAGGCCTTGTCCTCGTCGCCGTAGATCTCGAAGATCTGGTTCAGCGCCTCCACGACATCCGCGCCCGGCGAGTCCGGCAGCGAAGACACCACCGTGATGAGGAAGATGCCGATCTCGCGGTTCAGCGCCACCGGGGCAGGGTCGCGCGCCATCTGTCCCAGGACGCCGATGCACTTGACCCCCAGACCCTGGAGGGGGTCCTCGTCCTCGCCCTCTCGCGTGGCGGGCTTGTCGGCGCCGTTCTTCGCGCCGAGGCTCTTGGACGCCTGGTAGAGCGACATGAACTTGTTGTGCTCGTCGCCCTGCAGCGGCAGGCGGGTGACGTCGAGGGCGCGCGAGACGGCCCAGGCCAGGCTGGTGACCTTGGAGGCGAGCTCGACGTCGGCCGTGTTGCCGCCGATGACGGGCGAGATGACCTTTTCCCAGATGGCCTTGCCGGCGGGCGTCCACGTCTTGAGGACCGCCGCGTTCTCGTCCTGCGTGAAGTCGAAGCAGCCGACGGACCAGGCAATGTTGTTGAGCGCGGAGAGGGCGGAGGACTGCGCCAGTACGGCTTCCTCGGAATGTGTCGCAGGGTTCGCCAGGCCGACGATCTTGGGAATGGCCTGGTTGACGATGGCGCTCAGCGTGGACAGGTCATCTGCCGGGGTTGCGTCGTCGTCCATGTCGTCGTCTGCGCCAGTCACCATGTCCATGTCCTCCTGTATATCGGCAATATCGTCGTCATCCTCCTCCATGTTCTCGTCGTCAAGCTTGGAGTCGTCCATCTCCTCATCATCTTCCTTGCCGGGCTTCTTGTCATCCTCCACCATGGCCTCCTTGTCTTCGATGCCACCCCATTCTTCCGCCTCGCCAGCCTGCCCGCTGGCCATGGATTCTTGCAGACTCGTGCCAATCGACGCAAGAATCTCGAGAGCCAGCTGCAGGACCTCTGTCGGCTTGGCCCACTGGCTCGTCGCCGGCAAGTCCTCCTGCGCCTTGGTGTCGTCGAGCGCAACAGACAGCGCGCGAACGAGGCTCGCATCGGAAAGGTCTTTGTTGCCAGGGCTACCCTCGTGCCATTTCAGGGTCGAGAAGACGTTGTGCAGGACACCGCAGGCGAGGACACGGCCAGGCCCGGACCCAGCCTGCAAGTTGAGCAGGGCCGAGAAGGGCTTCGGCTCCTCGTCGGCAACGAGAAACTCGGCCACCCGTCGGTTGTCCTCTGCCAGCGTCATGAGGCACGAGACGGCGTCGAGGCGCAGATGCTGAGGCGTCTCTGTGTGGGCGATGACGGCGGCGAGAAGTGTGACCGTAGACTGAAGACCGACAATCGCCTCGAGGATCTCGTCCTGGGCCTCGGACATGGCGGTCACGAGGGCAACGATGGCCTCGATCATACCCCAGAGGACCTTGGATTCAGCCTTGACGAGTTTCTTGCTGGGCTGCAGGGCCTCCAGAGTCTGATGAGTGTTAGCTTCACCATCTTCAAAGATGAACGATACGACTCACCGCCGAAGCCGCGTACTCCACGGCACTCAGCACATCCTGCCTGAACAGATGAATGCAAAAGTCCGCCTCCTCTTCTTCGGCCAGCACTCTCAGGATATCCCACCCAGCAGCACGGCTCTCGATGCTCGCGTCCGTCAATGTCTGCGTGAGCACGATGTGCACGATCTGCTCCCGCAGGAACAGCTTCCTGCACTTTGTGTCTGCGACGAGGCTCGAGACGGCCGCGGCGGCGGTAGACCTCGCTTTGGGATCCGAGCTCTGCAGGTCCTTGATGACGGGCAGCACGGACTTCTCCCGAAGAGCGGCCAGCTCGGGGTCTGTGGGCGGTTTGGCAACCTTGCCAAGGGGGTCCTTGCGGGGCCGGGCCCTGTTGCGGCGAGACTTTGCCATTGTTGAACACTTCCGGGTTGATATGTGGTGGTGTTGTGTGGTGGTGTCGAATGAATTGTAGGGTAGACAGTCGAGGCTCAGAATTCGTCGTGCCCAACCTCTGAAAATTCCGTTTCTTCGGCGTTGCCTCAAAATCCCCACTCATGCATGGCCGGGACGCTCCATATTTAGCCGTCAATCCAGGGACGCCGCCGCCGGCGCCAAGAGCGGCATGCGGAACCTGGAGACAGGTACGTACTTACCGAAGCTACCGTTCTTTCAGCATGCCCTGCTCTACAGCGACCCCCCTTCTACAAGTACTTCGAGTCCTCCCGCCATAATCACTGCAGGGCCATCCATCGGAACCAGGGCGGTACAGGTCAACATCGAAGCTACCCGACTGCGATGTGGTAGATTCTCACACAACGAGCACTTGTAATGACTAAGGTACCGACAACACAACCACAGAGTTACTTCTACACGATTTATGTGCCAGAGTACCACTCACACAAACCGTTAACATCGCTCAAACACACGATAGAGGCCCTTGAGATCTGCAATCTCCAAGATGCCGCCCTTCATGAGGGAGTTCGTCGCCACCAATCTCGCCTTGAACGCAGGGAAGAAAATATGCTCAATGGCCCACCGAACGTTCTGCCTTCGGGTGATGATTTCCTGGCTTAGGGGCTCATCGTCTGTTTCGCTGTCTGCACCCTGCACCTTCGCCGGTGGTAATTGTTCGGGCACATAGAAGGATGCTAGCTCGCGGAGAAACGTTTCGAAACACTTCTTTTCGTCCATCCAGTTGACATAAGGACCCAGCCGCAACAAGAATCGGGGCAGCTTAACGAACGGCGGCGTGTAGCCCTTGATGAGGAGTGGAATTGTATGCAATTCTCCGGCGGGTGTGATCTCGAGGGAGAAGTACTCTTGGATCATCTCCCTGCGCTCGACGAGCTGGTCAAATACCTTCTCAACAACATCCGCAACTTCGAAATCGTCAGCTGGTGACCTGATCGCCGCCTTTTCTTGCTCAGCGGCGACGCGGAGCAGTTCCCTGAGGTCCAAGGCTGGGCTGAAACGTATGGCGCCGAAGTTGCCAAAGTCTGTCAGGCCAACCTGATAACAATACTCAAAGCACGCATGACCGTAGTCGACGAGATAGAGCTTGATGCCGCCCTGGATGGCCGCAAGTCGTCGGCTTTCGTCCACAACACCAACAAATGTGTGACCAGAGAAAACCTCCGACAACTCTTGGTGCTGATCGTCTCGTACCTCTGCGCGCAGGTCCTTTATGCTAGTCAATCGACATGGAGTCACGGTCCTGTCGACAGTCTCGTATTCAACATCCTCCGGCGCCGCCAGAACATCATCTGCTTTGCTGGGCTCCGAAGCGTCGGCCCTAGCGTTCTTGACACCAGGACTCGGCGAGGCTGCGGAGAACATGCTGGTGATCTTCCTGAGGGATGTGTCTGTACGAACAAGGCTGTTGGAGTTTCTGCGCGCTCTTTGGGGCCCGGGCGTTTGAAGAGATGATCTCATCTCGAGTCCTCCGTCGGCCGTTTTCGAAGGTGTATCGAGTACCTGCACTCCGGGAAGTAAGGTTTGGGTTTGAAAAGTTCTGCTCGCGTCGACAGCAGCAAGCTTGGATCGTATGTGCTCGCAAATGGCTTGAATGATCTCATCCTCATTCAGGAAATGGACCTCTCTCTTGGTAGGGTGCACGTTGACGTCCACTCGCGCAGGGTCAATTTCGAGACTGAGATAGACAAAGGGCCGCCCAGTCTTCGGCAGGAATGTGGCGTAGATCTGCTCGATGGCTTTCCGTATGACTGTTGATTCGACGCTGCGGTGATTGATGAATAGCAAGAAAGTCGTCTTTTTGATGTGGTAGTTGGCATTGGTTGCCCATCCAGTAGCCTTGAATCCCCATCTGTCTTCTGAAGTCGAGAACTCCATCAGCTCGTTGGCGACACTGGCACCGTGTATCTGTCGGATGCGATCAACGACCTTGGCGCTTGCTTGAACGGAGATACTGGTGCCGGCATCACCGTGCTTCTTGCATGAGAACCCAACGCCCTCGCAATGGATGGCATACCGACCGACCATGTCGAGGATCTTATTGTACTCGTCTGACGCAGAACGGAAGGCTCGTCGACGCGTAGGGATGTTGAAGAAGAGGTCTTCCACGGTGATCTGCGTGCCCTGTCTGCCAGCAGTTGCCTTGGGATCCGATGACTGGCCAGGCTTGGCGGGTGCCAGCTTTCCATCGAGATAGTGAGCACGCCAGGCGACGTTGGAATCCTTGGTTTTGGTCGTGACAGAAAGATGCGCGATGTGGCTAATGCTGGCTAGTGCTTCTCCTCGAAAACCATATGATGCGATCGACGCTAGATCTTCAAATGTGGTGATCTTCGAGGTGGTGTGCCTCTCGCAAAGGATAGCAAGATCTTCTTTCTGGGTGCTTGTGAGCCGGCAGATGTTGACTAGGAATCAGGGGCATTACCTGAATACCACAGCCGTTATCTGTGATTTGCAGAAGCTTAAGGCCTCCCTCCTTGACTAGAACCTCCAATGATGTCGAGCCAGCATCTACGGCGTTTTCGATGAGCTCCTTCAATGCATGGACGGGAGCCACGATGATCTCGCCTGCTGCGATCTTGTTGACCACAGTAGGCTCAAGAGCCTTTTCAGCTGGTCAGCATAACCCAGCCAGTAAGTCGCAGAAGATGTACTCGCCCTGATTCTTTGGGTTGGTCGATCTCCAGCTGGTTGTTCCTCGGCTTTCCGTTTGGTCCCGGCCGCAGGCGGATCCGTGTCCATCAATTCCTCAGGCATGGTCACCGTGCAGCATGCATAGAATAAAGTGAAGCAAAACTGGTTTCAGCTCGCCTTGACTTTTCAAAAGTGAGGCGGGTCAGGGTGCTTGATGATGGTTTGATATCTGATTGCACTTTGCAGACGAAGACTGTCGCTGCGCGGCGAAGACCCGCTAGTCCACTCTCCCGGCGTAAATGCGTTCTCTGAGATACATGGACGAGTAAATTGAGTCCAATAGTCTGACGTCGAGAACAAATAATCAGTCAAAGAAATGTCGGGGAAAGCGAAGAGTGTTTGGCTTTAGTTGGGAGGGACCGATTGACATTCATCAGGATGAGTGGATGCCCATCTCGGCATTGGGCGAGGCAGGCGCGGTCCACCAGAGCTCTCGAGGTACAGTACCTTACCGGGAAATCCGTCACATGACCGGCCTTCAGTGCAGCTCCCCGCAGACCGAATCCCCAGTTTGCTCACCGTCAATCAACACCAAGACATACAACACAGACGAGAGATGGGGATGAGGCACTCAATCAACGCTCGTCTTCGCATTCGTAACATAGATAGGTACTTGGCACGATGGTTTTGGTGGCAATCTCTATTGGGCAACATGGCTTCGAAATACCTTCATTAGGCCACCACGACACGATGAGGCCGACGACAGACGCCACCAAGAGGAGCGCCATCGGCAAAACCCGACAGTCTTGGGCAATGAGACCGCTACGTGGCATTCTGCTCGGAGGTGCCTCATTGTCGAACCGACGGGGACACATCTTCGGGTGTCTCGATCGAGGACTACCGATGCGATGCTGGCACTTGCCTCCCCAGTGGTCTGACGGAGGAGGCTGCCTCAATGCCCTCCCATGCGCAGCGAGTTGAAGCCATCTCAGGCTTGGCGAGGCACATTCTAACAGACATCATCACACTGTTCAGCAGTATAGCGTATGACGAAGCCCAGGCTGGGGGCGGCCCCCAACTCCTGGCTGTGTTGGAAGCCGAGCCAGCCTCGTCTGCTCGTCTGCGCCCCCATCACACTCGGTCGTCAGGCTATCCAAGAAACATGTGGTAAGAGGGCCCCCGGATCATTCTGCAAGCATGGACAACATGTTCACGGCGACGCCGAATGCTACGCTGTCTGTCAGAAGAAAGGCTGCCGCGGCCCCAGTAGGAAGGACAGCCCCCCCGCGGCTGGGAGACATTATTGTGTCGAGATGCACTTCGTGGAACGAACGCAAACAGCAAAACAATGTTGATTTGACCGGCGTCCGAGGACAGTATTTCTGACTGCAGAAGCATATCATGATGCGCATTGATTGGCTCAGCAAGAACGTGTCGTTCTGTCTGAGCTGGCGCTTCCAGACAAGCCCGGTCCTGGCCCCTATGCCGACCAGCACTTCGTCTCTCCGAGGCTGCAGATCAACCACGCTGCCAGCTGGCCCCCAACGTGCGCAGACATTGGCCCCAACCCCCAAAGGCGCTCTAGCTGTAGCCTCTCAGGGGGTAACCAGTGGTGTGGGTGACCTGGCTCCCTCTCTCGAACTTCTGCTGGGTGGTTGTTACGGTGGGCGGCATAGGCCATCGGCCGGAAGGGGGAATATATATCTATGGATGCTAGCTATTTACCACACTCTCTTGTGGGATGGGACCTCAGGCACAGAGATCTCATTTACTCGAGTACGCGAGCATACTCAAATCTGGTGCGCGATCATACACCTGATCGATCCTCTTTGCTCCACTGAAGGAAGCGAGGCGAGATGTGCGAGTCCGGCAGAAGCGAGAGCACTCGCAGCGATCACGAGGACTGGTCGTCCACAGCAGCAGAACCAAGGAGGTAAGTGATTTGCCGCCCGTTCCTGTTGCCGAGTCGAACTTGACGGGGCATATTTGTCCGGACAGTCCATGTTCCGAGAAGGTCCACACGCAGCTCCAGCAGAGGCAGCCCCGGACAAGTCACCAGCCCGCCGCCCGCCTCAGGAGACTTCGACAGGAGGAAGAGGAGGCGGCAAGCCGCGCCAGATACTCTCGGTCGTCCACCGAGTCGTCCGATATGTACCTTCCAGATCTGTCGTTGCCGCCCGAGTACGACCCGAACGTGTCGCGGCACGGGCGCAGGCGCACCTTCAGCCAGCTCATGGCGGAGGATGCGCCGTCGGCGCCTCGGCCAGAGGACAAGATGGGCCAGAGGCTAAGCGAGATGCTGGCCCGGGAGCAGCAGCACAACAGCAAGCGCCAGAGGCTCGAGGCGCTCGAATCCCGCGGGCCACCACGGGCAGCACCCGGCGCGAGTGGAAAGCCATCGGCCAACCACCACGGCGCCGTATCCTCGTTCGTTACGGCCGACAACAGCCACCTGATACACGTAGCCAGACAGGTCCCTACTTTCCAACTCGAAAACCCTCGCTCAGGACCGACACCATGTCCCCCATCAAGTGGTCGGCAGTCACCCTTCTCGTCGTCGTCCGAAGTGTAGATGTTCGCGCCTGTGGGCTCGGACCTCCCGCGCGCCCCATCCCGCTGTCAAATTTGACATGCCAACTTCGATAGCGTCCCATCAGGAGAGATGAGTTTGGGGGAGACCCTCCCTCATTCCCTTTGCCGCGTGGTAATTTACAGCCCGCATGCCACGAGAGAAGAAACGAAACAGCCCCGGGGAAACAAAAATGAAAAAAAGTCAGCAGGGCTCCCCGAAAAAGACACACACAACCTGGTCTTGCTGCCCGTCACCCATCGATTTTAGGCAAGTCCCCCGTCCGCCGGGAGGGCCAAAGCGGGCAATATATCGTGCCGAGCACAATGGATCCCCTGTAGGATCATCCTTGGCTCCGAAACATTTCCCATTCCCGCTGCCCTTGCAGTAAATTGGGACGCTGGGCGGCACATCGTCATATCACTCCTTCGGGCGTCCCGCCTCTATGGAATGCATGCGCCCGCCATGCGGAGAATCCCAGAAGCGCGCTCTACGAAGGGTACACTATAGGTACTCTTTTGTTCGAATGGGCGTAACTCGGAAAAGCACATAATAGAAGCGTGGGCAGAAACAGATTCCTACGTCAGAAAGAGGTTCTCTTTTGTAATCATCGAGATCACTGTTGGGTACAGCTGTGGGCCACACTGACGGTATACTGCGGCGTAGGCGCCGACCAACTTTTGGGGACTCACCCCGGACAGGCAAGACAGGCCAGAAAGACAGGCCTCCTGAACTGACTGGGTCCACAAGGGCAGTGCGAACAAACGGAGCCAGAACCAGAGAGGACCGCCGAGGTACATGGAACACAACTGCGACAACCCCATGCCCGGCCGCTGGCGATAACACGGCGTATGTAATTAGACATCAATTAATAGCTCCCATGTTATAGTGCTTCGTTCCCACGGAAGACCTGTTCCTTCAAATCAAACGACCCAAGAATTCTAAGGCAGGCACAGGATCGTGACCGGGGGACCGACAGTGATGATCTGAGTGCGGCAGCCGGGCTGGGAGCCCTGAACGGCGGCGGGAGCGTTGGCCTGCAGCTGGGCACGCACGACGCCGGCGACGGACACGACGGTGTGCGAATCGGTGAAAAAGCTGGCGGGGTCGGCCTCGATCTGCGCGAGTGTGAAGCCGGCGCCGGTGTCGACGCCGTCGTCGTCCGTGATGCCCGTCTCGAAGGGGCCCTGGATGCAGCCGGAGCTGCGCTTGACGACCTCGGGCCCCGAGTCGGCGGGCTCCGGGTTCGGGAACGCGATCCTGGGAGGGCCGGCCCTGCCCTCGGCCGCCTGGTGAATGTGCGTTGCCGTGACGGCGGGGGAGTCGTAGGGGCCCGTCACGCCGACGAGCGTGATGTTCTGCCGCGATGTTAGCCATGGATACCTGGAGGAGACGGCCTGCGAGCACTTACGTAGCAGATGGTGTCCAGGTCGCTGTTGATGCCGTAGTGGTAGTAGCCCATGGCGCCGGCCTCGCCGGGGGCCGGGGCGCTGTCGGCGTTGACGACGCGGTCGGGCGTAGCGACGAGGTTGTAAGTCGATGTGAAGGTGAAGGGACCGAGGGCTCCGTCTTGCGGGGCGACGACGCCGGCGGTCGGGACGTGGACGACATTGACGGGACCCGCGATAGCGAGTCCGACGAGTGCTGATACGGCGAAAGACTTCATGATTCCGGTTCGATTAGTCTAGGCTATGGTTTCCGAGGACGAGAGCCGTGAATGAATGGACGTTGATGTATGATCAGCCGGCTGACGTGAAGAGGAAAGGGGAATAACGAAGGGCAACCACGTCAACGTGGGAGAAAGCTATTAGTTTGATAAAGAAGGGAATGGAGAAGAAGAAGGTGAGGATCCAAGTGAGTGAAGCGAGCAGATGAGAAGCCTTTTGTTGATGATACGCAGGCGCCAATGTCGAATGTCCACGAGTCGCACGGGCAGTCCGCCAAGGCCGGCGAAACGTCATCCGAGCAGGCGACAGGCAGGCCGGGACGTGTTTCTCGATGTTTATTCCTTTTAAGCTTCATATTTAACCATCTTCACAGCATGATTCCCACGGCAGTAGGGATGATGGAACATCAGATGGGACCTGCCACCCGAACTCGGCGGCAGAAGCGTCTCGGGAGCAGGTTTCCTAGGGATCCGGACGAGGATTTTGACTCTCGGGGTCGCTCGTCGTGCCCCTCTAGCACAAAGCGAAACGCCAATCCTGCTTGATCGTCGCCGGGATGATTGGGCAGCTGCAAAAGGAACACCACCATCCGAAGAAAGTGTTCAGTGTATATCGTCGCAATGCCGCCATTCTGTGACTACCGACATGATCTGCTACCGGCTGGGTGATTGGTGTCTAGGATGGCTCGCACATATCAATGTCCCTCGCATTGATCTTCAGCGTCGAGTAGGCTTCCATTTCAGGTCAACGGTTCGTCTGGTCTGATTGTCAAGGTCGGAAGTTCAAAGTTCAGCAGAATTGCAAGTGCTCACGGCTCCGGTTATCGATGCTTTTCCAGGACGTGTTGTCGCATGAGTGATTGATCCACCCGAAAACTCGATATTGACCACCTGAGTTGTCCGACGCAGAATGGCTCGTACCACCAAGCCTCCGGGAAGGTAGACTGTGAGAGAACTCAGCACTTGACACCGTGCGGGGCCCGCTCGCTGGCGAGGTGAACAGAAGGAAGGAGCCCCTACTTACAGCCAAGTTCTCCCGACCTCATCCACGCAGTACTTACGCTATAAGGAGTACTAGGAGTATCGCGTGGGACGGTTGCAAGATTCAGGACACATGGCCCCTGTTCCCCGCTATAGACCACGTTATTAATATCGAATTTTCCCTAATCTGCACAGCGAGCACTCGTCATTTCCCCATCGAGTCGGCCCATTGAAGAGGGGACCTCATTTGGGACCTCTCGGTGGTTAACACCCAAGCTATAGCCTATAGCCCTGGCCCCTCCAGGTCCTGGCCCTGTTCCGTTTCTCCTGGTTCGTCCCGCAGGCTTAGCATAAACCAAACGCTCAGGGGAGTCGAGGCGAAAAGGCCCGCATCGGGACAGTCCAGTGTAACCCCAGTCCACTTTCACGTCGCCTTGGGTTCCGGCGAAGGTTCTTGCCGTCCTGAGACAGGAGCGGCCAGGGGCGCGCGGCCAGCCGTCCACCGTCGTAGGTAGATTTGGCGTCAAGCCGTCGACTCGGGTAGCTTGGGCTCCGGCGGCACATACACTGCTGGCATCTTGGATGTGATGAAGCTCGCGAGTCCCTGCTGGTCAAAGACCCCCCTCTCTGTCTCCAAGCAGCCAGTTCAGAGACAGAGAGCCCGGGAAACGCACCACGAGAAAACGTGGATATCCATGGCCAGAGTGTCGAACATGTGCCCTGCGCTCGGCCACCACCCCTGTATCTACGTGGTCAAACTTCCCAATCCGCTGCCCTGCTCGGAGATTTAATGACATTACCCACCCCGCCGTGATCCCCGAAAACTGTTTCCTCCGCAGCGGCCCCTCCTCGTGCCATGGATGGCCTGTTCGTCTGTCAACCTTGGTCCCGCGCCAAGGAGGGGCACATCAGGGCACCGAAATGATGAATAGGGGGGGCCAGCAGCAGATACTATTGACCGTGTTTCTGGACTATTGCAAGCGATGCCCATCTCTGCTGGCATCGCTTCCCCAGCCTGGGGGTTGTTCTTCTCTTCTGCTTCATCTTGGCTGGCTGCCACGGAATCTCAGCTTACCTAAAGTGAGGAGGAGGAATGGAGGACAGAGGAGGGCATACAAGTGCACATATGACAGACGAGCTAGACCGGATCGTCGCCTGCCGTTCACCCGGGCAAACATGCCCCTGATGCCACGTTACGCTGAAGAGGCTGTCGGGGGGTTGTCCACTTGGCCTTGAAGTCCGGCTAGGTCAAGACGTTGTTAACACGGTCTTGACAGCACAGCGTAGGGCCATACAGGCAGTGATCACGACAGGCATCTTCCGCCAAGTGCCACCATTCTCGATTGTAATGCAGCTCGTCAGAGATCGGCCGACCCCCCTCCTGAACAGCGGTGGGAATCAAAACAGGGCAGAGAAACGAAACATATTTGGCGGCCCCTTGGGCGTATGCTGAGACCATATCCCCCCTCCGGAGGAATACGAGCCCATGACTTCCCCCCAGCCGACGGCCAAACGCCCACTGCCGCCAGCAATATGAGCCAGGATGGATCGCCCCTCGCCGGCTGGCGTGTCAGGAGGGTGTGGCTCCCTCGCCCATCCGTGTCTAGGTTGCTAGGTTCCTCGCGACGATGGACAAACAGGATGGGCACTCGTCCCACCACCAGCTCAACAAAAGGTCCTCTCGCCCAAGGGCAGAGTGACCCAGGCAGGGCTCGGGCCTCGCCACCTCTCTCTTCTTGTCTGGTTCAGCCGCACGATGCTATCCCAGGGTATTGGAATGGGCGTCCATTCTGGGTTCGGCCGTGGCCCCGGGATGAGTAGGAACTGAACCTTGGTCCATCCTTCATCACCTCGCATGCCCGTCCCAGCATGACCAGCTTGAACCCCATTGTTTCGTTTCCTCTCACCAGAAAACCCCCGACACACCGTACGCTCGGCGGGGCCTGGGGCTAAAACAAAACCCACAGCCCTCTTCTGAAGGACAGGACATGGGCTTTGACAGCACAGGGCAGAGTCGGCCAACCGAGAGAGTGATCGACAAGCCCCGGCCCAGCACCCAAGGCCCGCTGGCATGACGCCCCATGCCCTGCACAGAAACGGTCCGGGCCAATCGTGCTCGCCCGCCCCTCAGTGCCATTTCCAAAAATGGCCGGCCGCCTAACCTGGGCTTATTGCGGCCATGGGGCATCAGCGTCCGTGGGCACCCAATATTTGACCACCTCCCGGCCTATACCACCCCTTTCCGCCTAACCCTCCTTGCGCTGCGAAATGAGCGGCTGGGAATATATATCACCCTATACCTTACCTACCTACCACCACCCACGGCATTCCACTCCCGCCGTGGCACCCTGCCCTTCATCCATCCACAGGCTCAGCTTCTGCTGTGGGCATGCACGTCTGGCCTGACCTCCGCACAAACCACCAGGCGGGTGTGAGCGAGCTGGCGAGAGTCGTGTGGTCGTGTGGTCGTGTCTGACGGGTCCTCGCCTCTCCCGATTCGATCTGAATCCCGCTTCGGCTGCTTGCTCGTTTGCTCGCTTCGCCTCGACTCCCCCCCATACAAATATCTTTCCCCCCCTTTTACCCCTCTCCGCGGCTTGTCTACCTTCCGTCATCCTTCATGCCTCTGCGGCTCAAATGGAAACCCTGGACGTTGTCCTCGACTCCTCGCAAATCTACCCGTCCTTTCCAGGGCGTGGCCAACGTATCCAAGGATGGATTTGATGGGCAGCATATCGTACCACACCCTCGACGCCCACCTCACAAACCGAGTGAGGACCACCAAGACGCTCCTACAGCCGCACCCTAGGCCAGCCCTCGTATCATCGGATCTTATCACGGCTTGGGAGCGGGAAGGCAACAGCTGATGCTGAAGAGAGCAACAAGCCCGCAAATGCGCAGGCGACATTCATTAAACGAGCGTAAAGACGCGACGATTCCGAACCCAAGCCTCGTCACCGCCATGTCCACACCTTTCGACCCATCGCCGTCATGCCTACCCAGAATTCAGAGACCCAAAAAGAGGGAAGGGAAGATGAAGAGGGGGAAACAACGCCATGACAAATGCACCCACGTCCGCAACTGTTTGAGATGGAGAGCCCGAAGAGGATCAGAGTGGCCATGCCAGCCGAACTAAAAAGAGGTATGTGACGGGGAAATCAAGCACTAATAAATGTACAGGTGGTATCATCTAACGACGCTGAAATGCGACGAATGTCGGGGAGAATCGAAGAGCGCGTGGTAAATGTCGTTACGAAGATATGGCGCGCTGATACGCCAAATTCGAGCTTTCGTCGCCTCAGGAGACTTCACCTCATCTGACGTCGAGGTAAAGGGGCTGAATGGTAAAGCAGCGTGCCGCCCCTACTTCTGTGGCTGCTGGTCTGGCTTGTCGATGAGCCCGCCAATGTCGACCCTCCCAGACCGCTCATCACGTCTCGGCGACTGTTCCACTCGGGCGTTGCCCTGCTGGGGAGAAGATCGGATTGGAGGGAGCTGGTACTGTGGTTGCTGATGCGGAGGTCGACTTGTGGCCGGCAGCTCGCTCCGCGGGATCTGGCTTGAACTCGGCCCTGACGGGTAGTCAGGACGACTCGGCGATGCTGCATACGACGACATGCTCGAAGCTATGCCTGGGCTATAGCCAGTGCCGGCATTGGGCGGCAGGCCCGTCACGATCTGCGGCGGGGGCGGCCCTCCTCCGGGCCTGGCAGGGTGCGTGGTTTCAGCGTATCGCTGCCTGCCATCGAAGCTCGGCGGCATCGGCTGAGCTGGCATCGGCTGATGGAGGCCATATGGCTGAGTCGCAGACTGATGGTGTATCGCTGCTTGAGGAGGCCAGTTATATGGCACCTCCCTGCTGTGAGGAGACGGCGACGAGTAAGGGTACCCGGCCGAAATGTTGAGCGCAATGGCGATGAAATAGATCGAATCCCGTTTCGCCGACCCGATACGCACGGAGAACGATCGCCTCTGGCCGTCCGACGACAGGAACACCAAGACGTCATGCCGATCCATCGGTATCCTGGACAACTCCTCGGCATCGAAACGGAACGCCTCGAAGACGCGCTCCACGTGTTCCTTGCCGAAAATCGGTGGGAGATACATGGGATCTTTCATGCTCCGTTCTTCTTGCATCGAGGCCTGATGCCTTTGGAGCTTGGTCCCCTCAGGTGGAGCGACAATGTCGAAGAGCGTTCTCCCTCGAAGAGTCGGCGCACCCACGGCATCCTGAAATGTCGGGGATGCTTTGACAATTTCGAGGTTGAGGTTCATGAAGGCAACCGGCTCTGGTGCCACGGTTGTTATTGCGAGAGGCGGGGCATAGATGCTTGCGTCGGCCACGTTGGCTCGCTCGAGGTACCTGGGCCCCATGGGCTCACTTTGTTGAGATTTTAGAACGCGGTGCGATTGACTACGTCGGACGGGGTCATCGTACCCTGTGACTGGTCCGCCAGGTGAGTAAAGACTCAGTGGTCTTCTCATCGCAGCATCCTGGGGATGCGGATACGCCGAACCGCCGTATCGGCTTTCACTGTCGTTTCTGAGACGAGGCCGGCCACGCTTCTTGTGTTGAACATCGATGCACGCGTCTTCTTTCCCGTTGCTTTGGCATCGGGAGCAGGGACGGCGGGCTGTGCACCAGGGTGTCAGCAATGTCAATGTCTGCTCGGATGCTGAAGAAAGGAATGCTCTGGCATATGAGGAAACTCAGGTTCAAGTGAATGCTGGCAGCACTTGCCGCAGACCCGACTGCATGCGCATACATCTGGGAAGGTTGGGAGTCCAATCCTTCTGGTGGCACATGATCAATCCTCGACGATCAGACGGAACTCTGCGCGATCATCCTGCGATTGGCAACTGTTCCCGAAATCTGGGGAAGCATTACCAGACGTAATGGCCAAGCTTTTGAGTCGACTTCCCCTCCCTTCCCGAGACCCGGCCCGAAGAGCCGGGTGACCGGCTCGGGGGCGGCTGTCACTAGTCGATCCCTGCTTCAAAGAGCATCCGCCACGAGCCATTGCCAATGACGACAGTGTAGTCACTGCGTTGCGTCGGGGCCTTGCTGGGAGGTGAGCTCACCCGCCGGCCCAAGATCAGAGCTTTCAGTAGCTCGCCATTCGTCGTTCGGGTAGAGCCCAAATGTCGTTCTGAGATGGCATGCGTGCGGCGAGACTCCACACGCCATGTACCTGCTCCCAGTGGCAAGTCGACTTCACAACGCTCCCTTCCCTCAGGAAGAGTTGCCAAATGTACAAGACCCATTTCAGCATGAGTGAAGTCATCTCGGCCAATGCACGACCTCGGCGTCGGTGGCTGGAACATGGAACAAGGCAAAAAAGGGAAAAGAGACTTTGCATACTGCGTACGTACCGTCACATCTAAGTCAGATGTTAGCGTCATCGAACGGCTCGTGTGGGCATCTCTTGGACGAGCATAGAGAGCACTTACCGAAGATGAGCCTTCTTGCACGGCACACAAGCCGAAGCCACATGGCCTTTGGTCTTGCGTTGCGACTTGGGAGAGGTCAGAGATGAGTTCTCGTCTATCGTCGGCTGCGAAGCCTGTCCTGCGAACGTCTGCGAAGGCGGCGGCAAGGGATTGGGCCCCGAATGGGGGCCGGGCATCGACAAGTAGTGCGGGGGCCGGTGATGCAGTGGATGGCCGGCGATGGGGGAATATGTTGTTGAGCTCTGAACGGACTCGTCCGGCCGAGGAAAAGAGTATGTCAGCCTCTCTGAGTGTTCTGGCGGATATGAACGAGCCGGATACGGCGGTTGGCCGTGCATGATTCCTGGGGGTATTGCCGCCGACCCTCCACGGTAGGCATCATGCACGCTGGCGGCCGCCGGATAGCCGCTGTACAGAGATGCCCGCTCCCCGGCCTCTTGAGTGGTGTTGGGCGGGAGTGGAGGAGACCCGGACATGGGCGGAGAGGGGTAGGCCCTTGGCCGAGAAGCAGTCCCGGGCTCTGCCCTTTGCTTGGCCCAAGTCAAATCGAGAGCGAACTGCGCCAGGTCTGATACACCTCGGCGCTGGCCGAGCGAAATAGACGACGTTTCCCGATATCCGCTTGTGGGTTGCATGGATGATGTGGCGCCGCAAGGCCGGATGGCTGGGCTGAGAGCTCTTCCGTCCTCGATACAACGAGACGGCCCGACACTCAGCACCCCAGTTTCTATGCAGAATACTCGACGCGTTGGCGACAGCAAGATGTCGAATGCTACCGAAAACCGAGTCGGTGATCTAGCGCGGCCCGCGAGAATTATACCGCCGGGTCTTGCGCTCAAATACCGCCGTCTTTGTCAACCGGCGAAATGCCTGCCGGTGGCCGATTCCACGGAGAAATGCAACGGCGAGTCTGGGTTGCCGGGCGATTTCACGACTCTCCTGCTTTGCCAGGTCGAGTATGGCCACGAGCTGACGGACCTCAGACCAGGCCTTCAGGGACGTGTATTTGACGAATGTCGGAGCAATTCCGTGAGTGGTTTCGAGTGTGGCGCGCGGCGCTTCTCGGATGGGCTCAAAAACCGGAGGACCGGAAAAGTCGCCGGATCACTTAAGACCCAGTCGAACGGCGCGCCGAGGAGCGGGCAGAGCCGAAGCTGGTGAGAGGGAGGACAAAACTTAGTCGATGCGACAGGAGGCGAGGAGGGACGTAGTGCGAGATGCTGCAAGTGCTACGAGCACAACACGATCCTTGGGGCCGGCGGTCGGTGGCACGGCATGCGGCGGTGCTGCGTGTAGCGTAGGTGGTGGTCCTAGTCAATGTTACGGACAGTTGCAGTTGTCGTGCAGGCTGGAAAGATGAGCCGCAGGCAGAGCCCTCGTCTGAGAAGAAACACAAGAAATCCCAAGGGTTCTTTGCTGTCGATTCGCGTTGTGCCGACAAGTCGTCGCTCGGTGGGGTGGAAGATGTTGTTGACAGGTCAAGGCTCGTTTAGCCGTTGGGCGAACAACCTGACCTTTCCGCAGCTGGCGTGGTAGTGAAGGAGCGAACACGGTGCACTTGCTTCGGGGCAGAGGCGGGGGCGCACACGGGGCCGGGAAGGGATGCTCGAAGAACCTATCAGTCCTGGCAGGCACGCGCAGGAGCAGGGCAGGTCCGTTCCAAGATGACGAGTCTGGAGACGTTTTTTTGGGAAGGCTCGATCGGTGGCTTCGGTCGGGTTTTGTGCGACTCTTCTATGCTGGCTTCGGTATGGGGGGAACCACCAATTAAGAAGCTCGGGCGCCTTCAGGGTTGATCTGGCAGAGAGGCACAGGGCAACCAGGGCAGACCCTGGTCCGTGGTCCCAAGGTGGGCAGCTAATCAAGGGTGGAGGGTTTATGCCATCATGGACGCGATCCCAGGACGAGGATAATTTTCCGGGCGCCTGATGTCCTGATTCTTGCGTCCCGTCCTTGTCACGCGCCGTCTTTGCGTGCAAGAAGGTGAGGGGCTGTCCCTGTCGGCAACCTGAGGGAGATGGACGTGTTCAGCCGCTTCAGAGGAGATGAGAAGACCATCATCAATACATCACAGCTCAGGATGAGCAGCGCACCACGCTCGTGGCAGGTTAAGGCATACGAATCAGGACCAGGCCCGACCAGACCGGACCAGACAAGGCCCGTTCTGAGGGAGATTGGCGGCCGGTGATCGAAGAGCCGGCAGCAGGACATCATCTAGGTAGCACCTACCTCTACCTTACTTGACGTGCTGCCAGTAGGTACAGGCCGGGTGAGAAAGGCGCAGCGCGTACTTTCGCGATCAGACGTCGCGGGGATCGGCCTGGCGGCCAAGGTTAGGACGGTACGGTACCTCGTCCCCGGTAATTACTCTCGCCCAGATGCGCGCGCGGACCAGTGAGATGAGAGGCCAGCCGGGCAGGAAAGTCGACAAGACGACTCGAACCAAGCTCGCAAGAGAAAGTGTCCGGGGCCCGGTGCGAGGAGCAATTTGGGACTGCGGAGGCGAAGGAGGGGTGGTTCAGGTGGGAGTGCTAGAGTGGGAGGGATCCTGGGCCTGGGTGAGGGATGGGGCAAAAGGCAGGGAAATCTTCAGGGATGGCCAGATGGGCCCGGGATGGTCGTAGATGGGTTAGAGATGGGGGAAGATGGGATGAATGAATGGTGGATGCCATCCCATCGTCCAAGCCCAGCCCCGTTGGGTTGATTCATCCACATCCAGGGACGGGGCGGGAGGGGGGGGACTCACGGGCACCTCGTTCTCTCCCGTTCAACTCCCGTCACGCAAGTACCTAGGTAAGGTACGGTACGGTGTACCTGTCGCTGGTGACGGGAGGTGCCCGTCCTTCGGCGGCCCTGTCAACAAGCCTCCACTGTCTCGAATGGTCGGAGCCGGTAGCATTGGATCATGTCAGATGGCAGATGGCAGGACCGGTTCGGCGGGCTAAAAGGGCGCTAGGGAGGGCCACGGGGGGTGCCACTAGCACCCGCATCTTAGCCCGTTGGTTTGCCCACGCCGACAGCACCCAGCAGGCGGCAACCCACACCACACCCGCTGCCAGTGATTCCATTCCATGTCCCAGTGCTGGATGCTCCACTGTCTTGGCCCTCAGGTCCCCTCCACGGACCGTTCGGGCATTGCTACGTAAATAGGTGGTTGATGCGCTGCGCATCTGTTCGGTCGGGTTGTACGAGGTCCATGTCGGCCCTAGACCTCTTTCGTGCTGCCCATGACTCTCGCGCAGCTTGGTCCGTGGACGCAATGTACTCTACCATGACACATTCAGAGAGCGAGCGCACGGCGTCGGTCAGAAACGTGGCACTTGAGGTGATCCTGTACTGTTCCGTGGCCCCACTTGATCCGGGCCCTGAACGGCGCCTTTGCACAGACAGTCGAATCAGGTGGGGATTGGAGAGGGAAATGACATCTCTGCCGGAGCGCGCCTAGCAGTTGGTCTTGTCTGGACTGGACTGGACCGGAGTTGCGCAGGTTTACTTCACAGGTTCGCCGGCCAAGGGTCGAGCAAGCGGGGAGGGGTGCGACGAGCATCCGTGATCGTCCAGGATCTCTTCGCCACGGCTGCCACTTGCGCTCACCTACTACTACAGTAGTAATAGTACGCGACAAGCACGCGCTTATACTGGAAGTGGTAGGTAATTTAAGGAAGCTCTGGCAGGGCAGGCTCAACTTGCGAGCGTCCCACACCGTCCGGCCGACCAACGGCCCAGCAAGCATCCCACTAGTAGGGTCGGTCCCGCGTTGGAAATGCACATGAGAGGCACCCAACGGGCAGGAGGTGGTAGCACTTGCAGCAGGCCGACGGGATCGGCCTCTTCCGAATGGCAGGTTCCAAAGTAGGGACTCGAGAAGCGCCCGTGCCCCCTCATATCTCATGTTACAAGACGGGCTTTTGCTCAGGCGTTCCTTGCCTTACCTGACGACGGGGACGTCTCACCTCCGGAGATGGACTTGTCCTTGCTGACAGGTTGACAGGTGATCGTCCCGACTTGACGAAATGAGCAGGGGCTCTGATTGTCGTGATGCAGTCTCAAATCTGTAGATCGTGGGCATGTAGGGTACTTGTACCAGTGCCGCGTGCCAGTTGGCGTAGTTCTACTACCTCGGCAGCAGGCCGACGAACCAGGGATTCCGAGTAGAAGTACTTGCTTGACTCGACCGAGACAGAGCGGGGAGCCTGATTCCTTGCCCACATCAAACGAGTGCGTACGCAACTCACTTGGACAACTCAGAATCGCGCCGTGCTCTGGCATCAGAAGTACTAGTAGACGGATTGCGGGGTGGCGGGGCATCGAGTCGGCCATCAGAGCACGACAGCCTGTCGAGGCCGCCCAACATCCACGAGGAGGTACCTGGTGATCATTACGCGATCGGGCTGACCCCTCTACCCCCCATTGTTAGCTACCTACCTTAGCTTGCTTAGCAGCCGCGACTGCACACACATCCAATGCCTTGAATGGGAAAGTACCCAGGACCCGTACTGTTGCTCCTCGCTGGTTCAAGGGGAACTGGTGGAAAGCTGACTCAAATGCAAAAAGGGGAAGGGCTGTCCGCCCATACCTTGCGACACGCATTTTGCTTGTGCAAGTTCACCCATGTCGTAGATAACTGTGGGCGTGGGTCTTGTTACGCTGTAGACCGCTATTGATCATGTTGATCAGTCAATGGAAGCTGGTGCACATTCGTCGGATTCCTTCTGGCAACCCCAAGATCGGAGGCGACATGCTTCTGCACCGAAGCGACAAGCGAGTACAGTAGGGCAGCAGGGGTGCTGGCATTTGCCATCAACCGAGACGCCAGATGGAGAGGTAATCTGAGCGCGAACGGGATGGATGCTTGGGTGCATGGCTTGGAGATGGAGATGGGACGAAAGGTGAAAGATGGGACGGATGGGGCCAATGAGAACCCTGTTATAGCGCCCAGCCTGCACAAGCCACGACACCACGTACTTCCATGCAGAGTACAGCAATTACAAGTGGTGCACGCTGTAGGCCGTTGAACACCCTTGCATTTCGACATATCCAACCTTGGATGCCCTAGTACTTGGACAAAACAGGTTCCCAGTGGCATACGAACACTCACCGGAACCGAGGCATTCCAACAGCTTCCACGGGCAGCTGCTGCTGCACGCACCAGGGAAATTCCACTTACAGGCCGCTGATTTCAACCTTCAATCAGGCCAGGCTTGCGGAGGCCAGGGGAACATTGGGTACGGGCGTCGACCTTACCGCCACAAAGAGGTCATCTGGCCTGCGGGTGCGGTGTCGTTGCGTGTCTTCAGTTTAGCCGGAGGAAGCAAATGTGCTATGTGATATGGAAGGGTGTCTATCCCTGAGGCTACTGTGGCAAGTTGGCCTACCCTCGCGGCCTCGATGGACCTCGGGCAAGCCCCCAACTCCACACTCGTTCAGGCTGAGCTGCTACACTACTAGTAGAAGTTGAGCGAACTCAATTGACATGGCAAGAGAGCTGAGTGGCGCTGCAAATCCCGACGCGCTGCTTGCTCGGGGGTCAAAGTCGACGTTCCGTCGAGAGGTCAGGGTCCGCGCTCGTCTGGCACCGAGGAAAGCATGATGGTCGTCTAGGCCCGTCCGCGCACAGGGCAGCCGGTGACTGTACCGCTGTCTCGAGCCGATTTGACAGGCAATGCGCAACAACGCGCGCCACAGCGGCAGGCAATCAACAGTCAAGCAGTCTTACCAACTTCCATGCACGCCGGGTGGTTCGCGATCTTCAAAGGAAAAGCGGACTCTTTGCAGTTGATCCGCAACATTGGTCTTGATCTTCGCTTTTCCAGGGCCTCGACTGTTCGATGGATGCATGGTCTCCGTCTCAGAGGTTGCTTTCGCCTGCGCCACGAGGCGGCAGTGGGCCACAGCAGCGAATGCCCGGCCGGCATGCCCGGCCACCGTTATTGTCGGGAGCAGCCACACGCTGAGGTGGCATTGTGGTTGGTGAACCCTGGAAAGTTTTTGAGCTCGCGGGCCATGGCCCTGGAGGGGGAATGGGGGGCTGACAGTGCCCAAAGCGTCCTCGGAACAGATGCACGGTCTCCTGTGCCCCAACTCGGGCAAGTGGAAGTGGACGGAACGGGCAGACGTATCTCTGATGTTGAGCCCGTGGTCTGAAAAGAACGAAAAACTTGATAGAGGACAGGATGTTCGCTCCAGAAGCCTGAGGACGGAAGGGGAGGTATCTGTAAAAGACTACAACCACCACCAGTGCAGCCGATCATCTGGTGTGGTTCGTAATATCGATGCTGCCCGTACCTGACAGCACGAGGAACGGACCGGGGCCTAATGCAAGCTGTTTGGGGAGTGGCTGTTTTGTCCCGCGTCTGCCGAAGTAGCCTCCATGAAGACATGAAGGAAAATTGCGACCTCTTGCGCGGAAGCTGTCGAGGCATAGTCGTGGATCCAGTGGCCCCTTTCCTTCTGCGATTGTTACGAACCGTTCTCACTCGCTGTGGTGTTTCCAGGTACTCACATTGGTAACTCCTTTCACATAGGGTGTAAGTAGGGGGTCTGTGACTCGAAGAATACATCGTAGATCTCAGGTAGAATGCTGGAATAGCCAGACAGGCAGGAAAGCTTCGAATCCTCTTCTCGTACCAGCACAATGAACGTCGCCCAGTGCGCACATAAGCCACGATGAAACCTAAGGAAGCCGAAAGTGGCGCCGGTAGGCTGCTGTATGGTGACAGGATGGCGAGCAATGACCACACTCGAGGCCGTCATACCCATGTCCATAGCATCGAATGGTGTGGCTCACTGTGTAACTGGTTCGTAGCACGAATAGACGAGCGGCGAGGTAGATGATTACGTGTAGCTCCGTTGCTCTGCATCCCTGGTCACCGGTAACCGGTTATCGCTCAGCGATCGTGTGGCGACGAGATGTTTTCAGTTCCTGACGTGGTCTGGCACCCGACGCTTATCTAGACAGATCGATTCGAGTGCTCTTCTTCACGCTCAAGCTTCATTTTCTGATAGAGGAAGAAAGTCGAGTGACCAGTGGGCGTTATGCGTGCAGGACATCAGACCAACTGCCATACAGCCCATACTGCACGGCACATTGTACTGCCGAGCAGGGTTGTGTTTGATGTTCTGTCGATCGCCGGGCATTGATGTTGTCATGTGGAGGTGCAATCGTCTGATTTCACCCGGACCAAAGCTCCACCTCTTCTTACTGAGGGCTTGGGGGCAACGGCACGTCGGGAGGTGTGCTTCTGGGCGGTCGCCAGGCTCATCTGGGAGACCGCTGGCGCCGGACCCTCCAACAGACTGTCCACATGTGATGGAACCTTGGCGTCAGCCCAGTACGCAGTACGGGCGAGTTGGGCCTTGACTGCCCTGGGCATTGGTAGCCTGAGTTGTTGATGAAGGCGACCTTTTTTCTGTGTCTCCTCAACAAGCTAACTGATGATGATCACGTACCAGGCAGCCCTACTCTGCAGACACGCAACAATGCATTTGGATGGAGTTGGATTTTTAGCACACATCAATGAGGGTGTTCTTTGGATTGGCCATCTGATCTCAAGGTGGAAGGGTAAGTAGAAGGCGGAAACCGACAAGACCTGCCACCGTACATTACCTTACTTGGTTCGCAAATACCAGGTACTAGGTTTGACGCTCGAGGCCCACTTCGTGCGGATGGAGGTTAGGAGCCGGTCCGTCGCGCCTTCCGCGCTCTCGGGTTCCGTCCCAATCGCCTCAATGGGCAGTTGCGAAAATACTCATACCCCCGTTCCTGCTAGAATATCATGAAAACCCGGCCTGGTCGGGTATTCAGAGACAGGGCGCCATGACGTATACCACAGCACCCTTCCTAGATGGACTGAGTGGAAGGCGCGACCCAAGTACGAGGTACCCTGAAGTACCTTACGTAGTCTCGCAGGGTCTGTAGGGCAGGGGCGTGCCTGCTAACGTGCTTACCTGCCTTGTCCTGGGGCCGGCAATGACCTCGCGAGTCGCGAGGGAAGCGGCAGGTTGAGGGATCCATGACCATGGATCTCAGGTGCAAATTCGGTAAGCACTTTATGATTAATTACTCCCCCCACCTCACCTGAACTCGCGACAGGCCCAATCACTCGGCCGAGTACTTCCACGCTGTTCTCGTTATTACAAGGATCGATTTGGGTCATCGTAATTTGCTCCATTCATCATCATCATTTCTCCGGCGGGGGATCCCCTCCAACCTCGAATGCTCCGAGCTGCTCGGCAACACACCCTCCATCTTCTTATCGCTGGAACCAGAAAAGGAAGATGCTTCGGGCCTCAATGTCACACAAGATTGCCAAGGGAAGGCCTTGATGGCGTGGCCGCATCACATCTATCGCGAATTGGGGGCTTATGGGTGCCTTTCAACCTTGCCCGAATCATGATGCCACACGACCTTCACCGTCATTGCTAATCATGGGCGCCAGTTAATCAAGGCGCGCGCGCCTGGCTCTTCTCAACACGCTGACCACATCACATCACCCGCTGGCGGCTCGCCATAGTTCATGAGCTGACGAGCTGAGCCCGTGCTTGCGAGTCTTTTTGTCCAAATACTGTACATGCAGAAATTATGCCCGCTTCGTTTACTAGGACGCCGCACGAAGCACGCAAACCACGTCGGTGGGTACCTGGGCCTGCTGAGGTCAAGTCAAAGTCACGCGTGGCCATGACCAGGTTCCGGGGAGCTGTTGAAGAAAGCTCCGTACCTACCTACTTCACCCATCATCGCGGGCGTGGCTGGATAGTCAGTTGTCACCCCTCGGACACGGACCTCTCTGCGATCCAGTGGCACATCTCCGGGACGAGGATGATCGTGGCTAATGACCCCAGGCTTTCCTCTGTCACGGAACCGCCCGGAGAGTTTGTACACTCATCGCCACTCGGGACAATGGCCCCCAGGGCATCACTTATGCCCGCAACGGGCGGAGCGAGGAATAAGACGAAAAGCTTGCAATTTGTGGACATTGCATCGTATCTATAGCGTATGCTGACCCGAAGATGCTGGATCAGCTTGCTCGCTATGCGCATTGAGACGCATGCAGTTCCAGCAGACGAAACTCGCCAGATGACTCTCGGCTGGCTCATTACTTCTAACTAGGTACCTCGTCGTTCGACGCAAGCCAGGCTCATGCCGAATTTTAACTCCGACCGCCAACAGGCCCATCTACGTACACCTGGACCGTGTGGTTCGTGGGTGCACACAAGACAGGTGACACCATCTCACCGGCCGCATATGCACGGCCATGGGTTCCTACGCCTGGCGGCATATGCAGCCCTTGACGCAGAGTTCGGACGAAAAATGATGGGACGAAGAAATGAGCCGATCGTAGGCTTCCCTTTCTTGCAGCGGAATCCCCCCACCCGCGCGAATATCAGATCCCATCCCTGTCGATATCCGAGATGGGACGGGGCACCCCTGACACCCTCGCCTTGACCATTTTGGGGTCGGGATGCAACGCTACGTGGGCAAACTGAGGGGCGGCGGTCACGGCAAGACAACTCAGATACTCTATATGTGTCATGAGGTTACAGCCGGAGAAGCGACAGCCCTGCTGATGATACCCTCGATCACCTCGTCTCGACGAGGACACATCGCTGATGGCAGCTCCGCTCATTTAGCGCATACGCTGTAGCGGCCACAGCCCTGACATCGAAACCAAAAGCTCGGGAGTTGCGGTGGAGCCAAATGAGACATGAGGTCACATCGACAAGTCTGACGTCCGTGTCAAGCGACGAGTCTTGAAGGGTGATTGTCATATCCACGCTCAGTACCTCGTGTCTTGATACTCAACCCCGGAAGTATCGAGTCATGAAATTCTACAACACCATGGCACCAGCTGAGACGCAAACGCTGTGCTCGAGCCGGATGAGACGTGTGCCGTCTGGAAACGCCATCATTAGGCCGCCAACCAGGACCAGCAGGGCTTCTGCAGTCATTTCCGGTGGTGTTGTCGCTGCCGCTCGCACGATTTCGGGCCCACGAGCAAGCCAACGTCGATGACAAGGCGGGCAGTTGGCAGACGCAGGCATCCCATGGGAATGTGCCCCTCAGCGGCAAGGCGGCTCTGGCCCTCGCCTGACGGACATTTGTTGTCCCTTGCAGGCGCATCGGAAATTTTCCACCAGGTTCACCGCTTCTTGAGGCGCATCCAATTTTGCCTGCCTTGTCAAATGACCGAAGGACAGGCATCCCCAGCGCAACGAAACGTTGGTCTACCAATGTAAGCGAGCCGAATTTTGAAAACGCGCGCAACCCGACGACTCGAGCGCAACGACACTTGAGTCGCAGTCTCCAGGCTTCTCGTGCATTTGTAGTTTACACTTCGCCAGTTAAACCTCGCCTCTCTTCGAAATTGGGTTACCTACCTGTTCTGGCAGACTTAGATGTTCCGAGATACCTGCTAGAGCTAGATCTATCGTCGACGTGAACAATCTTTCATCCCATCACCGGGGAGCTAGTAGCCGTTGCAACTCAACCTACTATGGATCACAAGCTCTGTTGGACATTATGGAGCGGTGGACTGTTTCGCTTCGTGAAAAATCCAACTATATCCAGTTGTCACTCCTGTTCGCAAAGAGCGCGGTAGGCTTGGCTCCAGTGCACCGTAGCAACGGCTGCCAAGCGATTCGTGCTGCCAGCTGCTTTATATTGAAGCTTGCAAGGACTGCGTTATGGCTCAATCATCCATGGAACCTGAGGCCAGGGACTCAAAAGGCAAACAGGGCGTGAGCGACACGTGCACCAAGAGTAATACCCTGCGTAAAGATGTGGTTGGAGACCTATCTGTCCAGAGAATACCGAGACTATAGAAGGACATCATCCGACGAACTCACCTCTGTAAGCGTCCAGCACGTACATAGGAAGCCTCACACCTCGGGCCCTGAGGGGCTTGCACTATTCAACTGCTCAACACGGAGATTCGGCAGCCAAACTTTACTATTCGTGGTTTACCTAGTTTTCCGCGGTAGGTGACGTCTCGCAGACGAATACGCTGGATGACATGCCCGGATCGATATTAATACACCATGTGACTAATCCCTCAGGCTCATGCCGAGGCAATGTTCCGACGGCAAGCATCGGAGGAATACTGCATCAATACAAGTCTCGGTATCATCTATACCGAGGTCGAGGGTGCCTGTTGGCGTGCACGGCGCACATACTGAACATGAACAAGTTGTCGACGTTATTAGTACACAAGTCGCAGCAGAATATATGGAGTTTCTGTGCTGAGAGTGCGGCCACTTCTTCACGTAGCATACTTTGACTCTTACGACACGAACCCCGCAACGGGTGGGCATAAGGTAGAGTCAAGAAGGGCATATCATTTCCTCCGAGAGTGACTCAGACAGCCCACATGACCATCCGCGACATGTGTCCCTATTCGGCCAGGAGACGAGGCCAGGACGAAACTCATCTTGAAGTGGTGCCCATTTTCGTATCCCAATGCCAGCCAAAAGGGGCACGTTGCATGGTGGCCACGGTGCTACAGAGCTCACGGGGGCTTGATTACGGCAGTTCCTGGCGGGCCCGACATCCCAGCCCGCATCCGGGATGTGGTATCGACAGACGAACAGAACCACGAGAGGGGGTGGTCCGCGTTACACCGGTTGAGCATTCCGTGCCCCCGGCGCTGTTTCGATCTGCGTCGTCTCAGGGGTTGCAGAAATGTCCCTTTCGGGTGACGATGCGGGCTGCGTCGGCTTGGCACGTCAGGTTGTTGTGGCGTCTCCTGAAAGCATGGCGATATTTCCGCTGCAGCACACAGAGGACTCACGGCTGATGCGGCCATGTCAGATAGCCGGAGAGTAATTCTTGCACATTTCATGACGCTCAAACCACTACATAACGCCTAGCCAACCAACAAAATCGGACGAGATACCGAATCTGGCGCGCCGCGACGTGATCCACGGCGAGAGCCGCTCACAGACGAGTCTCGATGGCGGCATACTGTTCCAGCCCCGGCCACTCAGATTCAGGCCATACAAGCCGGACGGCCTCCCAGATGTGACTAGACGGGGAAAAGCAGAATGTCAGTAACACACGATCATGACACAAAGGGGGAACGGTACCACGCGGCGGGGCCCGCCCACCCCCCTTTTCTCCCCAGTCACACAGCGTCGGGGAAAGGAACAGACGGGGAGCGGCGGCGTGTTTTCAAGAGGCGAGGTGGCGCTTACCTGACGTGGATGATATGCAGGCCGTCCTTGACCTCCTGCGGCAGGTCCCTAACGTCCTTGCGATTCTGGGCCGGCAGGAGGACCGTCTTGACGCCCGCGCGGAGGGCGCCGATGAGTTTCTCCTTGATGCCCCCAACCGCGGTTACGCGGCCGCGGAGGGAGATTTCACCCTGCGAGGAAGAGGATGAGCGTCAGTGTCAAGCTAGTTTCTGGGTGGGGGTCGCATCTCGGAAACGTACAGTCATGGCCATGGTCGGCGGGACAGATTTGCCGGAGAAGAGAGAGATGAGGGCGATGGCCTGGCCGATGCCGCTGCTGGGACCGTCCTTGGGAATGGCGCCCGATGGGCAGTGGACGTGGATGCTGCGGTTCTTCATGATGTTCGTGGTCGGGTCAGGGGTCAGGCCCAGCTCGAAGGCGTGGGCCTTGACCCAGGAGAGTGCGACCTCGACGCTCTCCTTGAGCACGTCTCCCAGCTTGCCGGTCAGCTGCAGCCTGCCGTCGCCCGGCATATCGGCGACCTCGATGAAGAGGATGCTGCCGTTGCCGCCCGAGCTGTAGGCGACGAGGCCAGTGACGATGCCCGGCCGGCTCGTCTTCTCCGCGATCTCCTCCTCGAAGCGCTCGATGCCGAGTATGTCCTCGACATCGTCGGTAGTGAGCTGCGGCCTGTACGCCTCAAGCTTGCCGCCGTCCTTGGCCTCGGCAAACTCGACGGCCTTCGCGCGGCACACGGAGCCGATCTCGCGCTCGAGGTTGCGCACCCCTGACTCACGGGTGTACGACTCGATAATCTTGGACACAACGTCCTGGTCGAAACTAATTTGGTCCCCCGCGAGGCCATTTACCCGAACCTGCTTGGGCACCAGGTGCTGCATAGCGATATGACGTTTCTCAAGCGTCGTGTACCCCGGCAGATAGATGGTCTCCATGCGGTCGAGCAGGGGTGCCGGGATGGTGTCGAGGCTGTTGGCCGTCGCGATGAAGAGGACCTTGCTGAGGTCGATGGGCATGCCGACGTAGTGGTCCTGGAAGCTGCTGTTCTGCTCGGGGTCGAGGACCTCGAGCATGGCGGCGGAGGGGTCGCCGTGCATGTTGGACATGCCCAGCTTGTCGATCTCGTCCAGCAGGAAGACCGGGTTGGCCACGCCCACCTTGCGCAGCCCCTGGACGATCAGTCCCGGCATGGCGGCTACGTAGGTCCTGCGGTGGCCGCGGATCTCGGCCTCGTCCCGCACACCACCGAGCGAGATGCGGTGGAACTTCCTGCCCAGCGCCGTGGCAATGGACTTGGCCAGGCTGGTCTTGCCCACGCCGGGCGGGCCGGCCAGCAGCATGATGGGCGACTTGTCCGTCATCCGCCTGTTTCTGAGGACATCCAGTCTGGCGGCGTCACTGGCGACCTTGTCGAGATCTGCCGCTTGCGGAGCTCCCTCCTTGTCCGAAGCGCCAGCTTCCTCCTCCGCCTTCTTGATCTCTGCCTCGACCTCGTCGTTGACGGATTGCTTCAGCCTGAGCACTGCCAAATACTCCACCAACCGCTTCTTGACCTTGTCGAGTCCATAATGGTCATCGTCAAGCTGCTTCCGGGCCCGGACAAGGGTGTCAGGCCCGAGCCGATCGTCTGTCGTCACGGCCCAGGGAATCTCGGAAAGCACATCGAGCCATGTCCGCGTGACCTGGTACTCCTGGTTGCCCGGCATCATTTTCTTCAGCCGCCTCACCTCCCTATCGGCGAGCTTGGCAGCTTCTGGCGGGAGCTTGGCGGCGTCGAGCTTCTTCTTCAGCTCATCCAGCTCGTTTGGTTCCTGGTCTTCATCCTGCTCGCCGCCCATGAAGCCATTCGCCCCCGGCGGGAAGAAGCCATTGGGCGGAATGGGCATTCCGTTGGGGCCGGCCTGTCTTCTGGACTGTCGGTCTCGCTCCTGGTCCACGATCTGCAGCGGTAGATTTGTGATGGAGGTGATCTTGAAGCTGTTCTTGATGTTGCCGACCTGGCGATCGAGGAGGCTGATGACCTTGGCCAGGCGCACCTTGACGTCCAGAGCCGCGAGGATCTCGAGCTTCTCCTCGTAGGATGCGTTCACGACGTTGGCCATGAAGTCCGCCAACAGACCCGCCTCGGTGATCTCTTTCTTCATGATGAACATCTCCAGTCGGCGAATGAGGAGTGGCGACAAGGAAGGTGCGTTGGCTGATCGCGGCACGGGGAGAAGGGAGGATACCCTCAGTGTGACGAGCAGCTCTCTCGAGCGAAGCTTGAGCAGCTGGAAGAGCTCCTGCAGCTGCTGGTCTGCTGTCACTATTGCGAGGACACGCTAGTCAGCACCCAAACTCATGCAATGGCCCATCGGAAACATCTAGGGGCGGACCTACCCGCGTCCGGGAAGTGCTTCACACTGGCCTCGAAATACGGCCGTTCCTGGGTGACCTTTTCGATGCGCACGCGGCTCACGCCCTCGACGCGCAGGGCGAACTCGGCGGTCCCGCGGCCTTCGATGCCGGTGATCCGGGCAGCAACGCCATAGTTGTAGAGGTCGTCCTTCTTGGCGTTGCCGGGGTCGACTTGCTTGATCTGGCTCTCGTCGACCTGCGTGCCGTCGTCGATGAGGAGCTGGCCGTTGGGGCCTACGAACGGCGATCCCACGGGGACGCAGGCGATAGGGACGGCATCGATGCGCTGGTTGGGGCCGGCGGGCGCCGCGGCGGCACGTGTATAGACGTTGGCGAGGAGGGCCGGGATGTCTGGCCGGGAGGCAGAGACAGGGATGCGCTGGGTGATGCCCGGGAGCAGGACGGTCCCTCGGGCGAGGGGTATTACGGGGAGGGTGGCGGCGGTCTGGGAGCGCGACATGGGCAGAGCGTTGGGCTATGTGGCGATGGATATTCGAGGTATGTCGATGGCTCGTCTCGGTCGAGGGTCGGAGGATGGACGAGAAGCGTTTGTATGTCGGATGATGTGCGTCGTGATGGTGGTATTTACAGGTCGAACTGAGGCTTGCTGGCAAGTAGATGAAAGAGCGAGATAACTAGAGTGGTAGAGGCACAATTCCTGACGGCGAAGATCTGATGTTCTGGGGACGGAGTTGACGCGGAGAGTCACAGGCGACTCCTGGGGTTCGGATGGAGGCCAGACCCAGCGAGTCAACCGCCAGTGCTCGCGCCGCCCGGGGTTCCGAGCTACGGCCACTGTGACGACAGCGATACCGCTCTCGGGGGGTTCCAGCCAACTGCCGAGGCAAAAGGGGGGGACGCCCCAAGCTGCTGATTCGGTGGGCCATCCTTGAGCCGCGGGTGCTGGGTGCTGGGGAAATGCTTTACGGGAACACTACAGGTGAAAGTGTGGAATCATGTGGAAACTCGACGGGACTAGTAGAGGTAATCCAGAGTAGAGACTACCATGATACTAGGTACTCGCATACAACTTGGTTTCATGGTATCCGGACAGCATCTGATAACATGGGACTTGGACTACCGAGAAGTCGAGGGTGCATCCATATTGTGACGATTATGTCAGCTTCACACGTCAATCACTGCTTGTTTTCGCACTGTGGCACTATCTATCTATCGCTGATAAGCACAGTGTGAGTGGTCGCGTGATGCTTCTCACCCTTTGCCTCATCGAGCCGCAACTCTCGCAGCCAAGGTTTCCGTCGACTTCACGCTGCAATTGCTGCTCTGAGCTCTCAATATCTTGACCTTCTCACCCTCTACATCCGCCCGCGGTCTATCCGTGACGTGAAAAGTTTCAATCCCATGAGTAGCAGTACCGTTCGAGATTCACCGGCATGTCTACTCCGCAGATCGACGATGAAGACCTCACAGTCACAACAACGTGTTGTGCGCCCCTCAACCCTGCGGCTTTGCGTAGGCCCATCGACGTGCACGCTGTGAGGTACGACTATCTGTTGCCTGGGGAGGTTCCCAAGCGGGAGACACCATCCTGAGAAGAGGCACCATGTGAATGACGCCCCGACTGACACGGCCACAGGCATGATTCATCTGCCTTCTGGTCATGGCCTCCCATGGGCCCCCTTCTGTTCCAGAACGAGAACAGCGACGCACGAGATCACTGCGCCAACGAGAGAAGTCCGTCTTGATCACCTGCTGCCGTTCCTGTTGATTCCTTACTAACTTCCATGTTGCCTTCCTCTCGTATCTTCGCCTCTCCGTCTACATGGCCGTCGTCTCCGTCGCCATCGTCCTATCCTTCCATCTCAAGAACGAGCCGAGCGATTTTGAGCTGCGCATGGCCAGACCCCTCGGCATCGTATTCTGGATCCTCGCCGTCTCCTGCCTCTTCCTCGGCGTGGGGAACTATATCAGTGTGTTTCTCCTAGACGCCCACATCTCCTTGAAGGCCCCTGAGACCTATCACATCCGCGGTACTGATCGTTTCCCCCTCCAGAAACCGTAGAGAAATACAGCAGAAAAGCGGCCATCGTACAGACCGGCTGGAAAACGCAACTGGTACCGATCCCCCAGGTGACTCGCCGACGTGGTCTGTGAGCTGACGTATCTAGGTCCTGAGCATCATCGCCATCTGCATCGTCGGAACATGCGTTGTTCTTCTCGTCGTCACAAAACTGAGCACGGATGCCGGCACGCAAGTTCAATAATGATTTCCAGCGTATCAATGAGAGCAAATAATTCATGTGCCATTACCACCGCTGAACCGTCCGCTTGCGCCTCTCCGTGATGACCACGCCCCGGCGTGGTCCGTCTCGTAATGTATATGTACAGAATGGGTATCCAGCAGTGCACTCCCCTTTAGCGATATCGTAGCCAAACACGCTCCACGCCCCGCCCGCTCAGTTGCAGAACAGGTCCCTCGCCGATGCGCTGCTCTCCAGGTTATCCGTCTCGTCCGCCTCGCACCCGCCTACCAGCTGCCGCCACTCGATCATGTACTTGAGGCTCGACCGGTCCAGGTCGCCCAGCTCCATCAGCTCGCCGTCCCACGCCAGTATCAGCAGCCCCCCGAGCGGCTGCAGGGCGCCACCCTGGGGCAGCGTATTCATGATGCCCAGCAGCGGCGCGGGCCGCGTCTCGTGGTGACCCTCCACCTCGTCCACGACGCCCTCCTTCGGGCCCGGCGCGAGCTCCCTCCCGTACTCCTCCGGCGCCTGGAACAGGTCCTCGTGCACCGTCGTCAGCGCCGCCGCGGTGTCCGGATTTGGGTACAGCGTCAGGTACCCACGGGCCCGCGACAGCCGGAGCGCGTGCTCCAGCCACGACGGGTGGCTCTTGCTGACCGTCTTGCTCGCCAGCATCTTCGGCGCCTCCTCGCCTCGCTGCTTCTCCAGGGTCTGGGAGACGAGGCCCTGCAGTTCCATCCACCGCGGGCCCGTGAAGAGCATCGCGTCGCTGCTGGGCGCCTGCCACAGGAAACACGTCTTATCGTCCCCTGGCGCCTTGGCGTCTTCGGAAACAGGCCCGGGTGCCTTGAAATCGCCGCTTCCGTCGATCTTGGCGTGCGGCACCGCCATGCTGATGCCCAGCAGCCTTTGGGCCCAGTTCTCCGAGGAGGCAGCCCTGGAATACAGGTAATGCAGCACGGAGAATTTGAGATCTGTCGTTCACGTTTAGCCATTTCCATATTCAGACCAAAAGACCACGCACGCTACTCACAGTGGAAGAACTGCGGGGTCAGCTCCGCCTGGGGCGTCAGCACCAGGACGTGCGAGTACGCCGGGTCCCGTGGCCAGAAGGACTCGAGGAACCGCGCCGAGCTCTCCTCCTCGGTCAGCCTGTCGCGCGGGATTCGCCGCCGTAGCGAGAGCATCTGCGCCGAGCGGGCGCCAGCCACGCTCCGCGGCGGCCAGGGGAACCGCTCCAGGAACCCTTGCACCGACGGCTCGATGGCGGCCGGCAGCTCGATGGTGAGGTGCGGGATCGTGGAGCCCGAGAAGTCCATGGCGCTGAGGGACTTGAGCAGCCTCAGCAGGCTGCCGGCGCCGCTCGCCGGCGCCTGTATGACGATGTCGATGGTGACCCTGTCCCAGGCGGCGAGCGCGGCGCTGTCGAGCTTGGCCATCCACGACAGCTGCTTGGCGCCGTCCTCGGGGACCTCGATGACGGGCACGCCCATGTGGTCCGCCTGGCGCCGGGCCCCCCTCCGGAACCACGTCTCCTCCCGGTCCGTGGCGTCGACGACGACGACCTGCGGGTGCATGTAGTTCTGTATGTGAAAGAGCGCGCGTGTCGTGGCGTGCTGCATGCGCTCGTCGGTCGCGATGTCGCCAAAGTCCGGCCGCGCGTCGTGGTAGAAGATCTGGCACGACTCGTCCATGCCGTTGACGCGCCGCAGGTCCTCGAGGGGGATGGAATCGCGGCTGATGAGGGCGAAGTGGACATAGCTCTGGAGCTCGCGGCCCATGTCGCAGGCCATGGGCAGCAGGGCCGCGGCGCTCTGGAGGCTGGCCGCCATGAAGAGCACGTTCCTATTGCGTGGCAGGCCGCCCCTCGTCCCCGTGAGGGAGCGCAGGGTCGCCGCCAGCTCGTGGAACTTGATCGGCCCGTCAAAGTTGCGCGCCGGCACCGTGACGCCGTCGCCGTTGCTGCCGCTCTTGTGGCCCAGCTTCAACCCCTTGCCGGCGTGCCTCCCCTGCGGGTCCTGCGGCGGGTGTTCTCTCAGGTACGAGTATCGGGAGGCGGTGTTTGTGCTGTCGAAGCCCAAGTCAAGGGACACGTAGCTCAGGCAGACCCAGATGCCGGCGACGACGAGGGCGAGGAGGAGAACGCGGCGAAAGGTGCGGCGCGTGGGCACCGGGGCGGCTGGCTGCCAGTGGCCGGGGCGCAGCACGTTCGAGACGGCCTTGTTGTGATCGTCGTCCTTCTTGACCATCTCCTCGTCGCTCAGGAAGGCCGAGGGCCTGCCCTGACCCCAGAGGCGGCCCAACATGCTCCTTCTCGGGGGCCGGCAGCTCGTGCCGTGCGGCTGGCGCAGTGAGGATTGGATCGGAACGTGGCTTTATTCATTCATTCGGTGTGCTGTCGTGTCGCATCTTCGGCGCTGCGTGCGCATTGATTGCGGGCTGGACTATCACGGGAGGTGTCTCCGTGCGAGGTTTGTTGGGACTGAGATGGCAGCTCGCGAGGTCGGACGTGGTTAGCTTTGCTGAGGTGAGGTTGTGCCAAGTTTCGGGGACCGGACTGATGAGACGTCAAACGACGACGGGAGCTTATCGGCCAGATGAGGTGCTGTAATACCTGCCGCTAGGGATCTAGACCGCCAGCGGGGAGCAGTAATCAATCCCACTAATTTCCCCATCGGCGTAGGGAGGTTCAGGGTGGGGGCCCCTAGCATTGATAGGATTCAGGGGCACATGCACCTTTAAAGGGGCGAGATGAGCACTGTGTCCGTCCCCAATTTCAGGGCAGTTCACCACAGCGCCAACCGACGTATTTGACACGGTAAACACCCCACGGCAGCAAACTCAAAAATCTTAGATTCTGATCAAGGGATGCGAGCGTGTAGCAGGCAAAATGGTGGGGATATCTAGCAACGTGGTGATAAGCAAATGCCGCGCCTGGCACCGGCTCACATGCCCGGGCCTCCGCTCTTTTCTTTAGGTATGTCATGTGCCCTCTCCGGGGCGATATGCGTGGAAATGACATGTTCCTCTGCCGCCGCCGCCCGGCCCCTACATGCGACGGATCTCCTGCTCGTTGAGGTAGGGCTCGAGGCCGCTGTCGAGGTGCTCCCACCACTCGAAGAGCATGCTCTGGCAGATGAGCTTGAACCAGGGGGTGAAGACGAGCTCGGGGTCGGTGAACTGCTTCTTCAGCTCGTCGGGGGAGACGTACGACGTGGCCCGGACCTCGTTGGGGTTAACGTCGAGGTCGACGTTGGCCTTGATGAACAGGATGTAATCGACTGCGGTGCTGCTGTCAGCGGTTGCGTGCCCGACCGAAAGGGGGCCAACGGGGACGACTCACTCTCGTGCTCTCCCCACTTGCCGTCGCTGGGGGCCTTGTAGTGGATGCGGGTGAGGAAGCGGAACTTCTCGATGGGGACCTGCTCCTTCTTGATGCCGAGCTCGTGCTCGAGCTTGCGCTGCGCCGCGCGCTTGACGCCCTCGATCGAGTCCTCGAGGTTGGAGCCCGTCTCGCCGGGAATGCCCAGGGGGTGCGAGCAGCAGGTGTTGGTCCACATGTCGGGGAACGTGATCTTCTCCGAGGCGCGCTGCTGGAGCAGAAGCTTGTTCTCGTCGTTGAAGAGGAAGACGGAGAAGGCGCGGTGCAGGAGGCCCTTGTCGATGTTGGTCATCAGGTGGCCTGGAATATGCGACGTCAGCTAGGTTTATTGCAGGTTCGGCGACCCGTGTAGCACATCGCGGGGGCGCTCTCGAAGAAGCGGTGCGCCAACACACGGTCGCGTGACTGGCGACAGCCAGGGGAGAAACGTACAGGCCTTCTTGCTGGCGTTGCCAATGGGCTTGTCGTTCTCGTCCAGGACGATGCAGACCTCGTCCATGAGGCGGATCTGCTCAGCATCGTGGCCGGAGAGAGCCTCGGTGCTGGTGTCGATGTCGGGGAAGAGACGGAGGATGGACTCGGCCGTGATGGGCTCCGCCGTGGTGGTGGTTGTCGTCGACATGATGGGGTCGTGTCGCAGAAGGATATCGTCGGATTTTTTCCAAGGTGTGCTGAGGTCCGCGAACAAGCTCTTGACGGCGTGCTTGGTGCGGGCTTGGGTAGATGTCGCGGGGCAGGCACTCCTTATGAGGTGGGAGGGCGAAAAAATAGGGACAAGATGGGCAGTGGCGGGGAAGAGCCCCTCATTCACAGCAGTGGAATTCAAGCCCCAAGCCCCTGGACGGACCAACGCCCCGCGTCTGCGGCGCTTGCCCCCCCATTTCCCTTCGGAGCGCTAGCCCGGCGCTTCGGAGCAGCGGCATGGGGCCTCCAACGTTGAAGCCCTGTGAGGTGCCCAAGTGCCCAGCTGGAAAGGTGGGGCTCCGTCGTCGGGGGTCCGATGAAACAGCAAACCGCCCCAGACTCCGGGCCATCTGAGACCGGCACGCCCCGACCAACCGGCCTTTGCTACGAGCGCCAGCCCGGGGTTACGTGCGCAAGTAAAATTATAGACCATGGCAATCTTGGATCACGGCGAGCAGCATGGAGAGTCACCCGTGGCATCAAGCGCATAATTACTCGTTCATGTCCGGATATGTACTTGGAATCACGATGTGGTGCGATTTCTTGGTAGGGAAAGCGCGGGTCAGTGCCGTAGCATGACATATGGCAATATACCTGTTAGGTAATAAGAATTGGGTATCAACATGCCTGTAGCATAATGCTTCTTGGTTACATCCATGTTGATCGTGAAGGGCTGGGTAGGCAGCTACTCGAAACCTCGGACGATACTCGCGCTGCCTTGACACTGGATGCACTGTTTGTTCAGCCTGCTGCGTTCCGATGCTCCGCATCTCGAGCTGCCTTCTGCCAGTCAGACATGTACACAAAGCTATACTCAATAATTGCGACCCTAGAAACTGTCAGTCGATTCGTTTCATCTCGTGTGCCCTGTTGGTTGCCGGTGGTCACTTACAGCGCCAGGCCAAGGGTGACACCCAGCCACAGACCAGTCAGCTTCATGTCTAGAGCGAAGGCCGTGACGAAGGAGATTGGCAACGCGAAGGTGTAGTACACCAGCAAGTTGGCGTACCCACCGACGGACGGCCTGCCAATGCCGCGCAGCAGACCACCCGCGCCGGCACTGAGGGCGTCGAATACCTGCATAATGGAAACGATGGGCATCATCCCCGCGACGATCTCTACGACCTCGACGTCGTTGGTGAAGAGCCAAGGGAGCTGGTACCGCAAGGCCAAGAAGACCACCAGGTTGAACAGACCGGTTACGCAGGTGGCGACTGTGGCCACGAGGGCTGTCGTCTTGGCGGGCTCCACGAGCCCTGCGCCGATGAGATTGGCGATGCGCGTCGACGCTGCGATGCTCACGGGGAAGGGGATCTGGTACGTGATGGACGTGAGGGTGACGAGGACGCTCTGGGCAGCGAGGTAACTCGGGCCGAAGCGGCTCGAGAAGAGCGTCAGGAGCTCGAAGGCGGCGTATTCGGCCAGGATCATGATCATACCCGGCAGGGCGAGGCGCAGCATGACGCCCCAATTGCTGAAGGCGCGGCGGCTGAAGCCGCCCCAGCACTGGTAGCCGTTGACGAAGCGGACGTAGAGGAGAAGGAAGATGGGAAGAAGGTTTTGGGAGATGGCCACGGCGATGGGGGCGCCGATGAAGCCTAATTCGAGCTTCCAGACCAGCAGCCAGTTGACGAAGATGTTGATGGGTGAGACGATGAGCAGGGTCCAGGTGGTGGCCTGGAAAAGACCCTGCGCCTGGACGAAGCGCTTCCCGCCCTCGAAGCAAATGAACGCCGGGCCTCCAAAGATGAGCACCCTGAGATACTGACCTGTCAAGCGGGCAGTGGTAGGCTCCGGGATCATCAAGTTGAGCACAGAATCTGAGTGAAACCAGAGGACGGCGATGGGAATGAAGGCGAGGAGGAGGAAGTAGATCATGCGCTGGAGCTGGAGACCGACGAGGTGGCGGTGGCCCGAGCCGTAGGCCTGGGCGCAGAGAGTGTCGAGCGAAGTCGCCAGGCCTTGGATGGGCGCATAACAGGTGATGGTGGCGGTCATAACAGCGAGCGATACGGCGCCGAGTTCCATCCTGCCGATCTTGCCAACGGCAAAGACGGCGACAACGTTGATCGAGTACTGCAGGAAGAACGTCACGATCAAGGGAAGGGCGTACTGGACGATGGTCTTGGTCTCTCGCTGCCAGGTCGTCCGCAGGGCCCCAGAAGCGACAGCAGCCTCCCAATGCTCGTCCAAATGCTCGTGTCCATCGTCCTCGGCACGTGGCAAAGCACCGGTTGTCGAGGCCTCGCCCACGAGGAGAGGCGTTGACTCATCTGGTCTCTGCACGACTATTTGGGGAGTGTTTCCCTCGTCGTCTCCGGGGTGAGGCTCATTGGTCTTGGTGCTGAAATAGCGACTGTAGATCCTCCAGAAGAGCGAGTGGTCGTCATGCCTCTCTGGGTGCTTGGGCGGAAGGATGTGGTTGTCCCTGAGCAGACTCCGCTCGGCGTCTCGGCTCTGCTTCCTCTCAATCCTCGTCAGGAACGGGCTGTCGTCTCCATCATACTGGTAGTTCATGACGGGCCTCGAGGTGCCGTAGGCCACACCGCTCGGTCTCCTCCATAGGGTAGGGCCAAGGTCGCCCGACACATCCGACTCGGAGTCAATGGCATCGTCAATGGCATCCTCCTCGTCAGAGCACTCGGCCAGGTCGCGCGCGAGCACATCCTCGGCTCGTGGTGTACCTGTCCACGATGCAGCCTGAGGCGGGGCGTCCCGACTCGGTGAGGCTTTGCTGGGGATTGCCCGTCCTGAGGGCATCTCGACGTCCTTGTGCGATTTGCAGGTCACTTGCGTGAAGTGCTGGCGGGCGATCTTTGTGAGAGGACAGTGCGGTATGCGGTCTCCTGCTGTAGAGGACAAGGCAGGCCGTGAGAACTATTGGAGGGTGGTGTTGGAGTCGGGAGACCTCCTGATTAAAGCCAGAGTTCTTGTTAGTCACAAGCGGTCCCAGAAAACGAACATGTAATATCCGACCCGCTTACACCCTTCCGGTCTAGGGCGGGGCCGTTTCCTGCCCCGCGGAACATGTATCGAGCCTAAAATACAGCTATTCCGAAAAGCTGCTAGTAAGGTAGAGACATGGAGTCGCAAACGTACATCGAAGGCGCACTGTGGTTGCAGTATGCACTACAACCAGCTCTCATAAGCATCGCCGCCGCTCATGAGAAGCGCTTCGAGTGGATCCAACCACAGGCCTGGTTCGTCCATGGTTGGGAATTCAGTCAGGTCGCCTCGATCTCCGCCCGAGTCGCCGGGTCTGTGACTCTCTCCCCCAGCTTCAATGCCGCGGCGTGCGTTGGCGTGTACCTCGTTGGCGATGACTCTGGTCCACTTTTCGAGACATGCTTTCCTCTCCCTAAGCTTCCACGACACCAGGTCCAAGAAGTCGTTGGCCCATTCGGAACAGTGTGCTGCGGCGATTTCTACCCTGGCTTCTTCGAGTCGCGACGCGAGACGATCCAAGAGGTCCAGCATCAAATCATTCGAGCTGCCGTCAGCATCGGGACCCATGCAAGGGGCACCGTGGTGGGCCATGTCCGTCTCGGGGGCGTGAGTGCCTCCTTGCCGGTAACGAGTTAACAGCGCGAGCCTGGCTCGACGAAGAAGGATCACGGTAGCATGCGTGAGATGCGAATACCCTGACATCGGCATGTAAAAGAAATGGCAGACCGGGATCGTTAACCAGTCCTCAAACCAGTTTCTCAGTGCAGTATTCGCGGCATCCTTTTTGCTTGTCGAAGGTGTGCGGAAATAGTCCGGCGTGTGGTGTAACGCAGCAACCGCCTCGTGATGTTGGATGCGGTCTGGATCTAATAGATGCGGCTCCAAAAGTTGCACGAGAGCAAGATGATGATGACTGGAGACCAAGTCTGCTCTACCATGTTAATCCAGGGCATCTTGCCACGGTAAGTGAAATGTCTACTCACAGCGGTGGGATTTTTGTTGGCTCTCAGAGCGCCGTGATTTGTCCAAGTCAGCGAAGAGCTTGTCGAGGTTGGCAGCCCAGTCATTCAAAGATGGCCGAACATCGATTAACTGGTCGCTGTGTTGGATTTGCGCGATCATTTCATTCAAGCGCTGGGCACAAATGAGTTGAGCCAGGACCTCGTCAGTTTGGTACTCGAGCACGTCCTGCAATTCTTGGAGCTGACGCTCCATGTGGCGAGTGAAATGTGTGCTCGGTGAGTTCACTTTCTTGTACGTCACCGCAAAACTGTCTCCATCGCGTCAGCCAGAGAGCATGGGAGAGGCGGGATGGCACGCAGGACATGGGTTTACGCACCTAGAGTTGAGGTACCAGACAGCAAGAGCCGCCCGTCGTTCGTCATTTGACATTGCCGTCGGCTCTTCCGGGTCAACCCCTTTGAGGCCCTTGTCTTTGGACGCCGGCCTGCCCCGCGGCCTGTCCAGTCCCATGCCTGCGATCATGCTGGAAGCAAGATACGAGAGGTTGCTGAAGTTCCCATGGGCAAAACAGAAGTAATGGAAGAATCCCAGAAAAACAATGATGCTTTGCAGAAGGTCCAAGGACCTCCCGGAACCCATGAATGCGGCTTCGGAGATCTGCCGCAGCAGCAGCCTGCTTTGGTCCCACATGGACCGACGGTTTCGTAGAGAAGCCACCATCTTGATGGCCTTGGCGAGGAACGGTCGCGATCGTTGCAGTTCGACCGCGGTGACATCATCAGGAATGACAACGAAAGGGAACTGAGGAGTCAGTCGCGTACGATAAATGGACAGTAGAGCCTCATCAGATTCTGTAGGTCCCGGGGCATCCTTGCCATACGTTTCCGGGACGCAGGTACAAGTGGGAGTAGGAAATGGGTGAAACCCCGGTAATGTAGTAGAGGCGCTGAAAGGTCCGATGGGGTCGGTCCTGGCCTGGGCGACGTAGACATGGGACTCTGGCTCTGCTGCGTGGTTGCGCAACTCCTCAGTCGTCGTTGGAGTGACCACATCGGTTGGAAAGGGGACCTCAGGGCTCCGAGGGGAGTTTGGGGTACTCTCGGCATCACCACGGTTGTGGCTCAGATGCGTCACTGCAGGGCTCGGCAGGGTCCTAGGTACATGCAAATCAGTTCTAGGCGTACTGGAGCTCTGAGGAATACTGGTCCCTCACGAGGCATTTTGGCGAAGCCTTCGCTTCCGAGGCTTGCGAGTCTGTTGGGGACAGGATATATTGAGGCTCTGGCACCTGTACACTCTCATGTGTTAGAACGAGCTCCAAGGCCGTAACCCTTGGCGAAGGGTCCGATGAAAAGTGGACAAGGAAGACGCACGGAAGCCTCACCTGTTGCACTTGGGATCATCTGTCCCTTGGGAGCGAATGCACCTTGTCTTCGCCTTGGCGCAGGGGTCACATGCGGAACCCCATCCCGCAGACCACTTCATGTTTCCGTCTGGGCCTCGAAGCCAAGGTGAGGTGGGACGCCGAGAGCTCGTCGGAGAGTGAACAAGCGTTCACAGGGCCGAGCCGGAGAATGCGACGTGATGAAGAAAGGCAATTTGAAGTTTTTGAGCAATTGAGTACCCGCCAGTCGGCAAAACCTAAGGCATGATGAATCGCTGACGTGGTGGAAGGGAAGGAACGACGGGCTGTGTCGGAGAATTCGTCACCTTCCCGGAATTTCCACGGAGTGTCAGCCGGAAAGTTGACCTGCCCAATCAGGTCGACCGATGCACACGGTGTAAGCCAGGACATACATGTCCATCATGATCATCTCAAATGTCGTGAGGATGTCATAAAAGGAGGGAAATGGGCATTCCTTCCTCTGTTCAGCTTGCCGGACTACATTATCCTTCTCTTCAATTAAGTCACACCTCATGATAGTGGTCCTCGTTGCGCATCTGCTACATCGGCCAATTCTCACTGCTCACGAGGCAGCCAACGCTCCTGCCGCATTCGCCAAATCAAGCAAGAAACCTCAGCATGAATTCCAGCAAGTTGATAGACATCTCGTTCATGCTTTTCATAGCTCTGGGTGTGTCCGGTCACATGGACAAGGAAGTGGCATCTCACGGCGTCGGGACACATGAGGCCCAGGAAACCCCCAAGACATACCCGCCAACATACTTCACCTCGGGCACCCATCAGCTTGAGATGAATGCTCACATAGCTTCGATGATAATTTCTTGGCTTATACTCCTTCCAATCGGTACATTTTCTATTTTCCATCTGACTCCGCAGATCACCCACTAACGCATGGTGGGCAGCGACAATGCTATCACTCGCCAGGTCTCGCTACACACATTTCTTCCGTCTTGGGCTCATAGCAACAAATATCGTGGGAGTGCTTTTCGGGGTTTCATACAAGAGCAAAACGGCAGACCTGTATCCCGGGAGTCTTCACGCTGCAATGGGGTGGATTGTCACTGCGATCGTCGCTGCGCAGGGCGGTCATCTTGTACTTGGCCCGGCCATCAAGCTCTTCAACCGCATCGCGGGACGAGGCGAGAGAAGACATGATGGATACACAAGATCTCCAATGCGAGAAATATCCAACAGCCTGCAAGGTCACGACTCTCCGTCAAGTCGGCCCCTGGACGTGGAAGCCACCCCCCATGTCGACGTGGAGGACAGCGACACATCATCAGACTCACGACCGTCCCAGGAAGAAAGTCCCGAGTCTGGATTCACAAGCGGGGATGAAACTTTTTACGGGGAGTCAGACTCAGTCCAGGCCTTACAACATGATGATCATGAGCCAATCACCGGGGCTTCGAAGATGTTCTCCAAACCGATCCTGACGCGAACGCGGAGACTCGCACTACTGCTTCACAGTGTGATGGAAAAGGCGATATTGATCATGGCATTCGTTGCCTTCTGTACCGGCATCGCCACCTACTGGGGCCTCTTTGTAAGTTCAGCTGCACCCAGGACGACACTTTCCGAGACAAACTCTGACCCCCGTCTCCCAGAACGGGCGTGGCATGCTCAATGGCATCGCCCATTGGATCAAAGGTGGTGTTTTCTTCTGGCTCGGAATCTTCAATCTCGGTCGCTGGTGCGGGTGCTTTGCAGACATCGGATGGGTGAGCAAGCCTGAGACCCACGAGCTGAGGAATTTAGACGCTGACAAGCTGGTTGCCACCTTTTAGGCTTGGAATACTCGGCTGGGTAGCTCAGAGAGGAAGTCATGGCTATCCTGTGAGTTTGTGGAGAGCTCGTTGATCTTCTTCTACGGTTCTACCAACATCTTCCTGGAGCATTTGGCAGGCTGGGGTAAGGGGTGGACAGCCCGTGATCTGGAGCACGTCGCCATCACCGTCCTGTTCATCGGTGGGGGGCTGGTGAGTCTACCTCCGGCGGCACAGTTCACCTGCTGACAATCCCTGCTCAGTGCGGTATATTGGTCGAATATACCAGAGTCAAAGGCCTTGGCGAGCACAAGGTACACCTGCAGACCATGCCTGCTTGGTCGAATGAGGCGGCCGATGAGCGTCCTAGACACAGACCAAGCGGCGTCTCGATGAACCCGCTGCCGGCCCTGGTTATCTTCCTCATGGGAGGATCCATGTCATCTCACGAGCAAGACTCGATGGTCTCGACGATGGTCCACAAGCAATGGGGCAACCTTTTGGGCGCAGCATCGGTCGCCCGTTTGCTCACTTACATGATCATGTATCTGAAGCCACCGACCTCCGCGTCGCCTTCGCGCCCGCCCACGGAGCTCATCATGTCATTCTGTCTCATTTCTGGTGGGATCCTGTTCATGGCAAGCGTACGATCTCTCCACATACTTCTTTCCGTGGAGCAGCTATTCACTGACAACACCCGGTCTAGTCGAGCGATACGATTGACGGGATGATACATTTCGGCGTTGACGCCATGGCCCTTTACACTGTCACCATGGGATTTACGGGAGTTCTGATGGCTTGGATTATAGTTTTGCTCGCCCTCAAAGGTCGGGCATCAAGATGAGGTTGTTCCTGCCTGCTCACCTGCTCACCTGCTCGCCTGCTTTCCATACCAAAGATTAGACATAGTGCTTGACTAGATGGCCCCCTGTAACACGCAGAGTCCAGAAATACATACATATAGATTGGCTCAAGTCGTGTAGATCGTGAGTAGAGCGACTGATGTCACCCAATCCTCCCCACGAATATCACATTTAGTGGGCTCTTTGCGAGCGTAAGCTGTACTCGATGCCAATCTGAGCCCTGGCAGAATACTGCTAATATTAGCAACGGAGACTTGGAAGACCAATATCGAAGCGGGGAATATCTCCAGGTCAGAGGTCTTCTCGCCAGAGGGCGAGTGGCTCACGCCGGCAAGCTGGGCCAAATGTCGCACCGGGTCCGAATAAACGCAATCAGAAGATTAAAAACCGACACTCCCGTTCTTTTTTTTACCAATCCGGAGGCATGACGAAACCGAGTACGCGGCAATTCACTGATTTATAAGGAATGGATCAAGGTTGGTTCCTTAACTTCCGGACACACTCCGAGGAAGTTTCGGAGAAGTGCCAGTTTCCGAGACCTAACCTACACCTTCTCCTCAACTCCCGGCTCTCACCGGCCTTCCTTTCTTGCACAATCGTCCAATGCTTCAGCTACTCATCTTTTATTTCCGGCGATCTATTTAAAAGCGAGTAATATGATACCAAGGTTGCTTTTCTGCGCTGCGGCGCTTTGGACAACCACCACGGCCCACGATCACCACCATGGCGGCCAGAGCAAGATCGCAGAGGGCAAGACGGTTTCAGCTGAGCCGCTGGTGAGTGTCCGAATTGATCAAGAATGCCCTCTTAAGAGTGGCACTGACGGGGTTCGGGACAGGGCACGATCATGTGGATTCACATCTTCATCCAACTGCTGGCCTACGGCGTCGTCTTCCCCATCGGCATGGTCTTCGGTGTAGGCTTTCTCTTCTCCAGAACAATAATACAGATTGACAGCAAACTGATGTCTGATTGCAACAGCTTGGAAAGTCCCGCTGGCATGTCCCGACCCAGATCTTCGGTACAGCCCTCGCCATCGTCGGCTTCTTCCTCGGCCACGCCCACACCGGCCGCCAGTACACGAGTAACAACGTCCACGCCTCTTTTGCCTGGATTCTCCAGCTCATTCTAGGGATTCAGATAATTCTAGGGCTGTACCTCAAGGGAAACTGGAAGAAGGGCATCAATCAAGGGATTCGACGACTCATCAGACCTTGTCACTCGGTGCTGGGCAAGGCCATGACGGTCTTGTCATGGACGCAGCTAGTGTTCGGCGGGATCACGGCTCTAGGATTTTGTCAGGGGGACTACCTCGGCCAGTGCGCGGCGCACTTCATTATGGGCAGCGCCTTCGTCGCCTACGGGGTCATCCTCACAATCATCCTCCTCGTTGGCCAGGTCTGGGTCCGACGAAGCGGCCGCTCCCAGGAATTCTACGACAGCGCCGTCCTCGCCGCGTGGGGCTGCGTCAACACCTTCACCGAGCACCACTGGGGCACCGACTGGGTCCGCAACGACTGGCAGCACACCAGCATAGGCATCATCTGGTGGTGTGCTGGCCTGACCGGCATGTGGCTGAGCTGGGACCGCGACGGCAACCCGAAGCGCAACTTTGTCCCGGGGGCTGTTCTGTTCATCACCGGCTGGACCATGTCTGCGCATCCACAGGAGCTCATGGTCAGCGCGGCGACGCACGCCGTGTTTGGCTTCGCGTTGATGGCTGGGGGTGTCGCCAGGATCGTCGAGATCTCGTTCATTCTCGAGGATGAGCAGTCCGTCTCATCCGACGGCCGCTGCTGGAATAGCTTCCAGTTCATTCCCATATTTGTAAGTCCCTCCTATCCAATGTTGCGGAGGACAACCGTAGCCAAAGCGCCCCCTCTAACACGATTCTACCCCAGTGCCTCTACGTCGCCGGCTTTCTTCTCATGGGCGCTACATCCGAGCAGATGGAATTCATCGACGCTTCCTCCATGGACCACGTCTCTTACATCCTCGTCATGCTGTCCGTCGCCTGTATCGTCTTTCTTTTTGCAAACTCACTCATTCACCTCTACGATCGCCTCGTCAGTGCTCAACTTGGCAACAAGAACAATTTCATGGGCTTCAAGGATGATGATGCCGCGGAGAACAGTGGAGTTAAGACTACTGATGATTTCGAGCTTCATGGCCTACTGAGCGACGAGGAGGACGAGAGCAAGTGCATGTTGCGCGCGGAGGGGAGCGGACAGAGCTTCGAGAGCAGCAGCGCGAGCACCGCAGGGCAGAACAACCAGGCTCGCGCATAGACATGTCGAGTCACTTTTGTCTTTGGTTGGGTCCGAAATGGAGAGCTGGCAGCGTTAGAGGCTCGTTGCTTCACTGCATGAACAGAAGGGGCCAGCTAGAACTTGTGCACTGAAGTGCCGTTCATTGCCGGAAGCTAAGCAGCCAGGATGGCTGTACGTAAAGATCAGGATACCTCATGGCATGCACATCATGCCAGGGGCATATATCAGACAGCAAGACTACATGTTGGTGAGTAGGTGTCCAGAACAGCGTGCCAAGTAAACCATCAAACTGTAATAAAGGGCTGAAGGTTCGATGGGGATAGCGTATGAAGTAGTGCAATTATTCTTCTCAATCGTTGCTCGACATAGAATCCGCGACCAGCTGTGCTTCTGTGGCCGGCTGCTCCGGGCCCGGATGCCGCGCCGTAAGTGGCCCGGCGCCCACCGCCGGGGTGGGGCTGATGCCGCTTTCAGTCCGACAACACTTCAGCCTCGCGCCCGCGCGTCTGCCATGGCACAAATGTAACGCATCTAACGACATCCGATGGCATTCAAAAGCTTCACGGAGACAATCCATGGCCATAAAGCTTCGAGGGCGCGCTGAGCTGTTGGCCAGCACAGCGTGCCCCCGAGATCCCTGGGTCCCAGTATCATACCTCTCCATCTATACATCATGTCGACCACCCAGACAGCGCTCACTGAGCTCGAACCCGTCCACGAAGACGATGATTGCGTGTCGATCGACCTCGCCGCCCTTGGCACGCCCGTTGACGAGCTGTCAAATGCGCCCACAAAGCCCAACCTCTCCAAGCCCATCGCCATCCCCGCCGCGGACGCCGAGCCCGGCTCCCCCTTCCTGCGGTCCTACCCCGTCGAGCTGGAAAAGTTCGGCATCGCTCGCGACCCCTTCCTCGTCTTCCTCGACCACTTCAACACCGTCGCCGTCGCGAGCCCCCCGCTCAAAGCCCTCGGCATCGCCGGCAACATCGTCTGCCTCGTCCCCATGGTCACGACCCAGATCGTCGGCGTGGCCGTCAAGGCGACCACGAAAGTGACCAACGCCGTCGTGTGCAAGGGGCGCACCGAGATGTTCCTCCGCGACGCCAACCGCGACCTCTTCGGTCCCCGCGGCCTCGAAGTCCACGTCGCGAAGCTCGACGCCCTGGCCAAGATCACGGGCATGCCCATCCTCGACGACAGTGGCAACGTCGTCTCGTTCGGCCGCGGGTCCTCCATTCTCGGCGCCCTCGACGACACGAACGGCCCCTGGATGGACGCCCAGGAGCGCCGGCTCCACGCCCTGGGCCCGTACATCTCGCCCCTCGAGCTCGCCGTCCTTCCCAAGGAGGCCCCCGACACGGCCTGGAAGAAGGTCTGCAGCATGTTCAGCGAGCTGCAGAAGATGAGGAGCAAGAGGAAGCTGGTCAGGCAGCGTGCCAGGGCATCCAGGATCAATCGCAAGGTCGACGCCGTCGAGTCATTGCACCACGGCAGGAGCGCCCACAAGGACGAGATGAGGTATGCCGTCCTGCGGAGCATGGGCATCGATCAAAACCGCACTGAAGGGCATGGCACGATCCAACCGATGGTCATGAATCGGTTGGTAGGCAGACACGGGAGCAAGGCCGAGAGACTCCGTGCGCGGGGGGACAAGGAGGAAGCGCTCGTGCACAAGATTCATTTCTTGTTCATCACGGAGAAGAACGCTTTGGGGGAAATTGAACAAGACTGACGGGCAACCATGAACTCGACCATGTTGGCTACGCGGCTGTCAACTTCCCGATTTGCGTCTCCGGTCAGCCTCATAGACGGTCATTTCTGGGTACCTTACATGTTAAGAAGATGCTCTCTCATGGAAATATCGCGTCCCTATGAGAAGATCCAGTCAAGCACAATAACATCGAGGCCTCGCTTGCTGCCAACAGTTGAAACCGTCTATCGTGATGAATTGTTCCTCCCGAGTAGGAACTCCGAGACACGGAGATACTCATCTACTGCTACAACAACGTCAATGTATGGTACAGCGCAACGCCCCAGGCCAATTCCCCGGATCGAGTCCTCGATCCCAGCCCATCCGATTGATTATAATTGCCTGCCAGCCGAGGTGTCGGCAGCTTCCAAGCCCCAGGTCGGCTTCATTTATTTGCTCGCCTCCCAGTCAGGGTTCTAACGCCCGCAAGTTAGTCTCATGCTTTTCTAAAAATGACAGGGTTAATGTACCTTCTTCAGAATGACGAGTCCCTCGAGGGTACTGTTCAAGCTGATGTATTCCTCGTCTTCAAGCTCGGCACGCTCGCCGTACGCCAGGAGCACGGGTGTGCTTTGCGTCTGCCATCCTGTGATGGTCTTGGGGCGACCTGCCTGGCCAACGACGTCCACTGCCTGACCGACGCGAACGTTGACCTTGAGGGGCTTCAGGTTCTCGTCCAGGGTCACCAGGAAGCGGGGGTGCATGGCGGTGACCAGGAAGTAAAGCAGGTAGTGCGAGTCGCCAGTGATGAACTGCTTGGCGTCGATCATGGCGACCAGGACAGTGAGAAGACCGGCCGCGGCCACACGGGAGAGCACCTGCCTGTCGGTGTGGAAGGGGTTGACGGACATGGTGCCCTTGCCCATGTGAAGAAGACCCTGGGCAATGCGAACCATGAAGAGGGACTCCTGGTCACGGTGATAGAAGCTGGCCAACTGGCGCAGCAGCTGCGCCAGCCTGGCGTTGTTTGTACCGGCACCAAGCAGGCCCATGGCGAAGATGGCGTTGATGGCGACGTCGTTGTCATTATCGTGGCTGTATCTCGAAAGCGTGTCGTACACCTTCATCTGCGGGTTGCTGGGGCTGATGAGACCCATGGCCAGCGGAACGGCCCTCCTGATGTTGGGCTCTCCGTAGTGCATGAGATGGCCGAAGTGCCGCAGGACCATCTCCTGGCCGACGTCCTCGCCCATCGCCACAAGTGCAATACCCAGCACGGAGTACGCTTGCAGAAGCTCGTCGCCCTTCTTCTCCTCAGACTCTTCAATATGCTCATTGCAGATGTGGAGGAGCTCCTGGATCTTGAGCACGGCTCCAGTGCCAGCCCACGCACAGATCTCGGCCAACACGGCAGTCGGCTTCGACATGGGGTGGTCGACAGCCTTGAGCGTCTCGAGGATCACGTCCACCTCTTCTTGGCGGCCGAAGTACAGAAGTCCCAAGCCAAGAGCCAAGAAACGGGTCCACTTGGAGGTCAACTGGGACTTGCGCTCATCGTCAAGCAGCGTGGTCACGATAGCCTCACTGACTTCAGGGTTGGACGATCCGACAAAGGCCATGCCCGCCGAGAGGGCCGCCATAGCCGAAATGCGCATCTCAACAGTATTGTCGGTGATGATGGGGAGGAGAGTCTCAAGAAGCTCGGGCTTGTTAGAACCAGCATAAGACAGGCCGAGACCCATCAAGGAGGCTGTCGTGACCAGGGGATGGGCGGTCGAACCCAGCTTCTCGGGATCGCTCAACAACGCAAACGCAGGGTCCGAGTCAAGTCGGACGCCGGCGTTCATGATGCCGATGGCGAGCGACGCGCCAGCCGCGATTTCCGGCTCCTGTGCGTATGTGTACTTGTCGACCTTGTCAAGGCCGTTCTCTACATCCCACTGGACCAGGGTGCCGATAGAAGCGACCGTCGACATCATGCCGTCGCCCTTGGTCTTCCACACCCAGCTCTCCTTATCTTGGTCAAGCAGCATCATCTTGTCGTTGCTGAAGCCGGCGTTGACGAAAGCGTTGACGAAGGCGGCGGCCAGGTTGTGGCGGGCTGAGTCCAAATTGGTCATGCCTGCAACACGGCTGCTCTCCAGATGGCTCTTGTAGATGTCTTCGGTGCTCTTGGGCTCCAGGATGTTCAATTCCTTGGCCAGCGACTTGAAGTGCTCCGAGAGCTTCACGTTAGACAGAGAGTCCTGAAGCTCCTGATCCTCGGCAAACTCTTCGGAAAGCTCAATAGAGATGCGCTGACGCGCCACCAAGAACGCAAGTTGCTTCTTCAGGGCAGGATCCTCCGCCTTGTCGAAATCGGCCCTGATGAGATCATAGTCGTTAAGCCTGATCGCCAGGACCATTGCTTGCGTGTACTGCTTGTACGTTATGTAGACATCGTGAGCCGTCTTAAGGAAAATCTCGTTGTCGGGGTAGGTAAGCAGGTTCACCATGCTGACCATGTACAGGCAGACCCGGCCGTACGTGTCCTCGTCGAGATACTCAGGGATCTTATCGATGATCTCCAACTCGCTCAAGAGATCGACAGCGTCGGCTTCGGCGTTGCTCTTAAGGAACAGAGGCACGAGGACCAGCGCCAGCTCGACCAGATCCTTAGTGCCTTCGTCCGCATTTATCCGTTTGCCGTAGACCTCGCCGATCTCGAGAGCGAGGTGCCGCACGTACTCATGGCCCCACGAGCCAATGTCTGATGTGGGCGCCAGGAGGCGGTACTTGAGGGTATCTTGCCTCTCCTCGTCGGAGAATGTCATGCCGATTACGGAGAGCACGTCCGCGAGGGATGTCTTGTCGTCGCCATCGGGCCAAGTCTCGTAGAGCTTGGTCATGGGCTCATAGTGTGGTCGGAGGAACTTGAGGGGCTTCGGTACCGCTGTCATCGAGGAGGTAGAAGTCTTGATCGAAGTCTTCATGGCCTCCAAGGCCGGCTTGTAGAGAGACGCATCGGATTCCTGCCAGCGCAATTCAGTACAGTAATCGCAGTCTAGATGCACATGATCACGAACCGTCAGTCGCTCGACGAGCATGTCGAGCTCATTCTTGAGCTGCTGGTCCTCCTCGCTCAGCTCCTCTGCAGCTGTGCGTAACAGCGTTAGCCAATGATGCCCCGCGCATTGGGCCGATCATCACGTACAGTCAATGATCTTCTCGTCATCCTTCTTGCCGTTTGCAAGGCTCTTCTCCTGCTTAGGGTCTTCGACAGCCTTGCCTTTACCCTTGTCGGCGGACGTGGGCTTGTCGCTGTCCTGCGCCATGTTGTCGGTGTTTCGAGTCTGGCGGTCGGATATCTCGTAGTCAGTCGAGAACGGAAAACAACCTGGAGATTGCAGTGAAGCGCGCCAGGAGTCTTCGCGCAATGAGGATCGAGGGGGTGATGGGTGGTGTCGGTCAAGGTGTGGTTTGGTGACGCGGTGGATCGTGGTGGATGGAAGTTGATGGAGCTTCCAAAGCAAGCTACAGATGTTCGTGTGCAGCCGCTGCCTAGGGAGCAGGGGCTGGCTCTGAGATGCCACCAGCCTCAAGTTTGGGGGCCCACAACGGACTTCGCTACATACATATGCTTACTAAGTAGCACGTAGCTACGAACAGCGCCAGATAAGATAGTTCTTGGTTTTCTTATCTTATCACTCGCCCATCCCACCTAAACTTTTTGTGTCACTCATCAAGGTTGGGATTGAAGCGACAGCGTCTCTAGATGGCCAAGACATTTTCTCACTCCTCACACGAAGTATTCACCTGAGCAAGAGTCAAAAGACGAACATTCACCATGAAGTTAGATTCTCGGGCCATGCGCCACCTCACTTCTGAGGATTGGAATGTTCTACTCGCTGTGAGTGCCTGGATTACCCCTCCAAATCCCCCAGGATTTGAAGACTGACATTTTCGTTAGGTGGAGAGGGGCAGCAGAGACCATGAGGTTGTGCCGACACCGCTCATCGAGCGATTCTCGCGTACCAAGGGAGGTGCCAGCGGAGTTAGAAAGTCTATTTCGACTTTGGCCAAGAATGGTCTCATTGCACGTGTCAAGGAGGCCAAGTATGATGGCTACCGTCTGAGCTACGGAGGCCTCGATTACCTCGCTTTGAATCACTACGCCACAAAGAAGGAGGTCTACAGCGTCGGAAGCCGCGTTGGAGTCGGTAAAGAGAGCGACATTACTATGGTAGCCGATCACAGCGGCGTTCAGAAGATTCTGAAGATCCACCGTCTCGGACGAATCTCCTTTCGATCCGTCAAGACCAACCGGGACTACCTGAAGAAGAGTCAGTCAGGGTCATGGATGTATCTCTCGAGGCTCTCGGCGATGAAGGAGTTCGCTTTCATGCAGGCTCTTAAGGAGGAAGGCTTCTCCGTGCCGGAACCCATCGCCCAGTCTCGGCATACGGTCCTGATGTCCTTCGTCGACTCATACCCGCTTCGCCAGATCGATGCTGTACCAGACCCGGCAGGCCTCTATGGCGAGCTCATCACCGAGATTCTCCATTTAGCGCAGCATGGGCTGATCCATGGCGACTTCAACGAGTTCAACATTCTCATCAAGGAGGTCACGTCGACCACGACTGATGAGTCGGGCGAAGAGAAGGAGTCGATAACCTTGGTGCCGGTCATCATTGATTTCCCACAAATGGTATCAATGGATCATCCCAACGCTGAGATGTACTTTGATCGTGACGTCAACTGCATCAAGCGTTTCTTCGAGCGCCGATTCGACTTTGTGACCTCGGAGCGCGGGCCGTTCTTCAAGGACGCCAAGAAGCTGGTGGGCAAGGACGGTGCCAGGCGACTTGATGCGGCCGCAGAGGCATCAGGCTTCACGAAGAAGATGGCAAAGGATCTGGAGAAGGCGCTTCGCGACCAGGAGGCAGCTAAGCTGGAGAAAGGCGATGATGGCCTGGAGGATGAGGAGGATGAGGAGGAGGACGAGGACGAGGAGGGTTCAGATGTCAGCAACGACGAGAACGAAGCCAGAACAGCGGACGGAACCGACGAGGCTACCAGAAATAAGGGTGGAGAGCCATCAGCGACGGAGCCCATCGATGCCCAACAGTTGTCGGAGCTGAAAATCAGCGCCACGGCTTAAGCGACTGAGAAAAGCGGTCAATTCATGAGTTATGAAATCTGCAGAGTCCTGAACAACAGCACATTCGGTGTCTTCTGTAATTCTAACAGGTCCAACCCCGTAACAGCCTCCAACTGGTTGGGGGCATTACGAGATCTCATACACCTGAGGCCACGGCAACATCCTGGCTCGCTTGGCTACCACTGTGAGCCTGAGCTCACATGTCGACTCCGCATGCTCATGCTGTGCACCCTTATCACCAGCGTCGGCCTCTTGCCCTCACCGACAGGCCACCGACAAGCCGCCTGGCTCTTATCGAACGGCATATGCGCCCAGGCCAAGGCAGCCTGTGCATGACACCTGGTAATACCGAGCCACCTGACCGACGTGCATCCTGCGATGCTGAAGGGCGTGGGATCTGCTGCAATAGTGCTACTACGCCTGCAGCCCTGGATGCGTTCGTGGGGAGAACAATTACCGGGGATAGGCGCGAGCTGCCCTTGGCGCATATGGTCTCACAGCTGGCTAGCCGATGTTGGTATGCGCAGCCGCGAGGACCTGACCTGGCTTATACTTCCCTCGACTTAATTCTCTCCACGATGTGAGATCTTGTCGTACTTTGAGCTATCGTTGGGGGTCACCTGCAGCTGCAAGGCATGTCTCGGACCCGGGTACTGGCCAGCCATCGCGTAGCGCCCTCATCACGAACAAGGACGATCAAATGGATCCCTGCCGCTTTTCACCGGCCAGGGCCGACGTGCTCGCTTCACTTCGTCGTTGGTTCAGCCGACTCGATTCTCATCAGAGCACTCATGTGTTGGGAGTCCAGCCCCCCAACGAGATCATCTTGGCCGTAGCTAAGCGCCTGTCTCCCAGCTGTTCAGCTTGGTCGCGTGCAGCTTCATCCCACATACACGAAGTATCGTTTCACCTGCCTGCGTACCTGTCCTACACTAGATGCTGGTCCCCTCTCTGTGCCTGCATGTCCTACCATCGGTTTAAAACCCTTAGCCTCTGCGATTCTTCTCCCACTTCTATCTTTCCCTTCCCTAAGCCATCTGAACCAAAGAAAAGTGCAGCACACGAGGATCACGTCAAATCCCCTAAAACCTGGAGCCAGTCTCTGGACACAGAGCGGGTACATTGTTCTTTGTTACTAAACAGCTACTTGCGCTCCGACTCATATCTGAATCCATTTGCGACATATCTTTGACTGGACATCATTGCCACATTCCGAACAGCATATTCCTCCATCTACTTGTGAAGCACTTCAACCTCAATCACTATTTTGAGTCCACCAGTATCACACAAGCCCCTGCAAGAGCCTTGATGTCGGTTGAACTACGCACCAGCCTCAACTGCCTACGCCATCCGTCCAGGTTCATGCCCCTCTCGAGAACACAGCTCTCAAAGGTCCACACGGGTGATAGTACACAGAATATATCAAGTCCGTACGGGAGAGCAGATGGTATTTACCACTTGATCTGACAGCTCCCAGGTTTATCGCATCAGACAACCTAAGTAATTCGCCTGCCCATATTGCCCAGAATGGAGGCCAACCCCAGCCAGGGCATCAAGATGAATCCCATCAAACGGAGACATGCGTCCCTCGTGCCACGATCTTGGGAACACACCGTCCGTACCATCGGGTTGGATGAATGCAAACAGGCCGCACACAGCCTCGCCCATGCTTTCGCCACCGACGAACTGAGCCTGTATCTCGTGGAAACCGAGGACATGGCCTCCTATTCGGACGAGCAGAAGTGGAAGCTGCACATGGACATCATGACCTACGCCACGGCCGCGCACTGCTACAGCGGCGAGGTCACATCCATCGGCCCCGAACATGACGCCGTCGCTCTCTGGTGAGTGGTAATCCCCTTTAAGGCCTGACCAGCCCAACTGAAGACAAAGGCTGCCTCCCGGCAAGAGCAACGACGACTGGTGGACCATCTTCCGCAGTGGCATGTGGCGTCTTTACTACCAGCTCTCCGCCGAGGGGCGCACCCGGTACTACGATGACTTCCTCCCGCTCCTGCACCATACCAAGCAGGAAGTGATGGGTGCCCGTGACGATGACTGCTACTATCTCGTCTACATCGGGACGAAGCCGAACTCCCGCTGCCGAGGGTACGCGACCAAATTGATCCAAGACATGATCCTCCGGGTAGGCTTTCAAGTTCCCAAGGGACAGCCCTGAGCTTGCGTAGCTTGCGACATGACTGACCGCGCAACACAGGCCGATGCCGAGGGACGCGCCATGTATCTCGAGTCCAGTTCGGCCGCGAACAATGCCTACTACGTGAAGTTCGGCTTCGAGTTCAAGAAGGACATATTCCTGCGTGATTCGCGCGGTGCGACGGTGATGCTGTCCATCATGGTTCGCGAGCCGCGTCCGGCCCAGTCCACGCTCTCCATGACTTCGGTCAAGATTGACATGCAGACCGCTGCGGTGCACAAGGAGCTCGTTGACGTTTGAAGCACACCGTCCGGTCTTCCTCTTCTGATTATTCCGCCGTTTGCGCTGATGTTGACACATCGTCCAGTCTTTACTTGGTCACCAAGAACAAGGACGCTTGCACAAAGTTTGATCCGAGCCACTCGTTAAGCAGCAACTCAATGCCATTCATTCATTTGATGTCGTTCGCCTGTGATCCGGGGTCTCGCTGGGCCCATCCCAATATGTCGGCGCAGAAAAGCAAATAGTACACGATGATCCCGAGACGCCACCGTTGCTAGAGCCGACCAGCCCGAGTACCGCCATCCCGCCGTGAGGCTGGCGTCTCCTCTTTTCCCCTGCCTTTCCCCGTTCCCTGCAGTCACCGTCTAGTAGTCGAGGACCGCCCAGGTTTCGTCGTCGACGGTGGGATAGATCAGGCCCACGCTCAGTAGTTCATCTGCACCTTTCAGCACCTCATTCGTGGTCATCTTAGCCCCGGAGGCGATGATGTTGAAATGCACGCCTTCGTTTCCGCCTTCCGCATGTTTGAACCATGCGAACATCTTCTTGGCTTCCGGGCCGAGACCTGCCAGCTTCGCATTCGACTCGTTCGCAGGGCCGTCCGATCTATAGTTGTCGGCGCCGTTGCCAACGAACATGCCGTCGCCACCCTCGGCCTTGGCGCCGCCTGGCGGACCTCCCTTGGTAAGGTACAGGTGTACGTAGGTGCTCTCGAGCAGGTGGTAGTTGACCTCGTTGAAGTCCTCGACGACGCGTAGGAAGTGCGCCACGACGTGCCGCTTGTTGTTGAATGGCCGCAGCCGGCCCCAGACTCGGACGTACTGGTCCAGCTCCACACCGCCGGCGGCGCCGTTTGTCCCACCCTCCATGACATCGTCGTCACGCTTGTCGGCGTCTATCCACTTTTTGACCTCGATTGTGCCAGTGCCATCGTCGATCTTGTAGGTGATGTTGGTAGTTTGGGGGTTCACGGAGCGGACCTGGCCGACGAAGGTGACCTGGGTGACAGTTTGGCCATCGATCTTGAAGTCGGCACCGGGGTAAGCTTCATCAGCGTCGATGATCTGTTTGATTGTGACAGGACGAAGAGATTCGTCTTGCCAGTTCTAATCACGGGCGAGTCAGACATCGTATTTTACTATTGCGAGATGAACACGGGGTGGCTTACCTTGCCGCCACCTCCTTGGCTACCTTGTTGAGAGCCGCCGCCGGCGAAGAAGCCGCCCGACTCATCGCCGCCCTGGGCACCATACGAGGTTTTGTTGTAGCTGTTGTATGATGCTGGAGAGATAGTTAGTGTCGAGTTGGTTTGAGAAAGGTCCTGTACGTACTCATGGTTGCGAGCTGTGGTGGCTGTGGTGTGTGGTGTTGAAGTGGGATGGTTCGGGGGAGGGAGACGCGTCTTGTGAAGATGGAAGACGCGCCAGGGCGTTTTAATTGAAAAGTGCCCCGCGTTGTTGGAGGCAGGTCCAACCCACTGCCGATAGGCAGTTGCTGAGTAAGCAATCCAGAGTGGGTCAATGGACGTTCGAACGGAGGGCCGGGTGCGAAATCCACTGGAATGACAGTGATACAGGCCTTCAGTGTAGCGGCGTCCCCGCTGTAGCTCAACATCAACGGCGCTTAACGGGGGGCGGATAGTGGGCCTCCTGCCCGCTGGGACTGATCGACAGTGCTTTAGGTGCTCTCGGGTCAAAATGTTTCTGCTCAAATTCAACTTCAACCACATCAACCTGCTCACACCTCACACCCCTTCTCAGTGCCTGGCGATCATGAACAGTGACGGCCATGACTTCCCGTCGCGATGACGATGAGTTTCCTCCCGGTTGGGAGCCAGGCACAGCCCCGGTGACCGGCATACTGCCCGCTGTTCCTTCGGACGCCTTTCCAGACAAGAACCCTCGTAACAACGCCGCAACAGCGGCCTCGGCCGCAGGCATACGCGCCCTCAGTGCCCAGGTCATAGCCTTCTACTTTCGTGCCCCCGTCAAGGCCTTCTTCCGGACCCGGGTCGACTACCTAGCATGGGCTCGCACAGTCCACCAGACGCAGACTGAGCTACGCGCCGCTCAGCTCGCGGCCGAGGCCAGCAAGTCCGACTCGCGACTTCGCAACGGCCTGAGAACGGCATGGTCATGGGCGAGAGGCACGACACCCGGTGTTGTCACTTCTGCAGTACGGCATTATGGCTGGGGCGTGCTGCCGAACCAAATCCTCCCGCCTCTCATCGCCAATGTTGGCGTTGGTGCCGTTCTTTATACCAGCTATCTTCAGATCTTGGGACAGCTACATGAAGAGAGCAGCAAAGCGACCAAGATGATCTACCCTCCGCCAGAGCCCACTCAGACGTTCACGGCCGGTCTGCTGGCAGGCGCTCTGCAGAGCGTCGTGGCTGCCCCCCTGGACGCCATCCAGGCCCGTTTTGACCACAGGGATATCATGCCCAGCGATGGCAAAGGCAAACCGAGGAGCATGTGGGCCTTCAGTGCCGAGAAGCTGCGAGAGATCGGTCTGCGCGGCATCTTCGCTGGCTTCGGCTTGTCTTTGGTGAAAGACAGTATGGGAAGCGCGGTCTTCTTCAGCACCTTCGAATATGTCAAGGCTCAGAGCTACTATCGCTTCGTGACCTGGTACTACGGCGATTTGAATGAGGACATAGTCAATCTCTTGGCCATGAGACGGCCGATTCGCACCGCCTCAGGGGACGGTAACCCACTGGTCATCAGGCCGCATTATTCTATTGAGCCGATGTTCCTTCTACTCGCAGGAGTCACGGCCTCGTTCGCCCAGCAAGTCGTCCTCCACCCCCTGACTCACTTCCAGGTCGAGCACTGGGATCGCCTGGAGGAGCTCGACGAGAAGGCCGCCAAGCTTCGACGCATCGATGCCGAGAAGGCTGGATCGGGAGAGGCACAGAAGCGAAGACAGACCTGGCGCATGTTCAGAGCGTACTATAACGCATATCAAGAGACGTGGGCACATTGCGCATCGAGCGCAGCATCCGAGGGACGTACCGTGAGACACTGGTTATACCGCGGATTCTGGTGGAACACGATCCGACAGGTACCCAGCACGAGCGCCGGCCTCATCATTTTCGAGCTGTTCCGGCGGAAGTATGGCCTGAAGGGCGATGAGATTCGCATCAACCGGGATGGATACGATATTCTGTTCAATTAGAACCGACTTGGAGATCGGCAAACAGCATGGCGGACAGGGAAGCCTTGGATAGAGCGACATTTACTATTCCCCTCACTTCAGACTTGTACATGATATTTTCCCAGCCCTTGTCTTCTCAGATTGACCTCTCAATATTCTCACCCAGCGGTGAGAAATACAATAAGCGAGCTACGTCATGGTCCGGAGCAAAGAAAGCTCTCTGCCTCAGTCAAACTGTCGAACCTTGTCGGCCAACTTATCGCAGCTCAATCCCCGGACCATGTCTTGGACTCTTGACTAAGAAAGGAAGGTTGACAAGCAGCCCAGGATCAGCGAGCCCCTCATCCCCCTCGATCCGGTCCATACACTCGCTGCAACAACGTTCCAAGGTTGTCTCTTTACCCCGACCCGACCGAGAGATAAGTGAGTTCCCCTGTCCGTCCAGCGGCTAAGCGGGGTAGCTTTCGGCGGTCATCCGCAGCTCCAACTCCGTGGCCCCGGTCCGGTTCGACTTGAACCAAGCTGGAAGGTGTTTAGGCAGGCTCAAAAGGCGATCAATCCTTCGCTGTTGCGGTGCGGCTGTTCTCTCGAGCTCTCCCTCAGTGTACTTCAAATTGGGAAACCCAATTCCTCTCTCGTCACTCGCACCAGGACCTCCGACTCAGACGCTTGAGCTCCGTTCACGATGCCGGCCCGTAGCCCCGTTCCGGCCGCGGCCATCATCGCCTCGCTGCTTGCCCTCACCAGTGCCGTCGCCGCTCAGCACCAGGATGGATCCTCTCCTGGCCTGCCCATGGTGATCAACACTTGGGGTGGCCCTTTCGTCGATGCTACGGACGCTGCCTTTGAGGCCCTTGCCCGCTCCTCTCCTGTGTCGCCTCTGGATGCCGTCGAGATCGGCTGCTCAGTCTGCGAAGCCAACCAGTGCGATGGCTCTGTTGGCTATGGCGGCGCGCCTGACGAGCGTTGCGAGACCACTCTTGATGCCATGATCATGGACGGCGTGACTATGAAGTCTGGCGCCGTGGCTGCCCTGCGTCGTATCAAGAACGCTATCGGCGTCGCCCGTGCCGTCCTCGAGCGCACGTCTCACACCCTCCTGGCCGGCGATTTTGCTACTGAATTCGCCCTCGCCAACGGCTTCCGCGAGGAGAACCTCACCACCGATGCCACCCTCGCCCGCTGCGCCGACTGGCGCGCCAACGAGTGCCAGCCAAACTACCGCCAGAACGTCTCTCCCGACCCGAAGGAGAGCTGCGGCCCCTATGACCCCGTCGCCCTCGACTCCTTGTCCCCTGGCTACTTCGACCTCATCGCCCCGAACTCTGCCCAGGCGAGCCACGACACGATCTCCCTCACCGCCATCGGCGCCAACGGAATCATGGCCGCCGGCACGTCCACCAACGGCGCATCCTTCAAGGTCCCCGGCCGCGTGGGCGACGGCCCCATCACCGGCAGCGGCTCCTACGTCGACGGCGACGTCGGCGCCTGCGGTGCCACGGGCGACGGAGACGTCATGATGCGCTTCCTCCCCTGCTACCAGGCCGTCGAGAGCATGCGCAACGGCATGACCCCCAAGGAGGCCGCCACTGACGCCGTCATCCGCATGGTCCGCAAGTACCCTGCGGTCGCCAGCGGCATCGTCGTCGTCGACAAGGACGGGAACCACGGCGCGGCCGCCAGCGGCTGGGGCGGCACCTTCACCTACGCCTACCGCGGAGGGAACATGAACGCCACGCAGGTCATTGAGGTGCCGAACGTCTGCGTCAGCCGGGCGATGAGGGCCCAGGCGTAATTGCGGCAGAGTTCTACCTGTCTGTACATGAATCACTCAATGTATATAGCACGCGGGATGAGCCCTGTGGTATTTGAACAAATATCTTCGATTCGCTTTTGCTTCTGTGCCTCGCGCTGGAAAAAAATGCCCCCGAACACCCTTGATGCAATATACAATGAAACATGTGACATGCGTTACTTCTCCATCGACCGGGGAACGCCCTCCTTGCTCCACGCCGCCACCCTCTCCTGGTCACACGTCTCCCAGACCCGCCGCCTCAGAGCGCCCAGCAGCGACGCGGCCTCGTCGTCGCGACCCTGGCAGCCAGCCTCCTGCGCCTCGAGCCAGCTCAGCACGCCGAAGCGCGTGACGAGCGTCGTGCTGCCGCCGGTGATGCTCGTGGCGCGGTAGACGATCTTCAGGATCCGGTTGGTCAGGTTGACCCTCAGGTAGGGATTGCCGCCCAGCGCCAGGATCTTCTCGAACCACTTCTTCTGGTGGAAGACGGTGAGGTCGGCGGGCGTGCGGAGCGCGTCCAGCAGGTACGACAGCAGCCAGCTGACCTCGGTGTAGTACCTGTCGTCCTCGGACGGCTCGCCGTGGAAGATGTCGTGGGCGAGGGGCACCTTGTCCGTCGCCCAGACGGGCGCCTTGGTCAGGTACGTGTTGACCTTGGTGTAGAGGCAGTGGAGCGGGTTCTTGACCACGTCGAGGGAGTGGATCGCAAAGGCCACGAGGGGTGCCGGGACCGGGCCCTTGATGACGACGGGCCTGGCGGACTCGGCCAGCTCGGAGATGAGGAGCCAGACTTGGTCCTTCTCCTCGTACGAGGACTCCCTGATCTTGGCTGCCATCTTGAGCAGGTTGGTGAGCGCCTCCTGGCGGATGCTGGCGTGCTCGGACCAGAGGAGGCGCATGAGGGCCGAGATGTAGGTCCCGTCGACGAGGTCGTCCACTGTCTTGGAGGACCACTTGACGAGTGCCGAGTTGTCTTCCTCTGCCGAGATGGGCTCGTCCAGTACTGCTGCGAGCCGGGTGCCGTCCATCTCTTGAGTTGCTTTGGATGTGGCAGGGGTTGTAGTGTTTCCGGAGCTCGACACAGAGGATGGCGACTCCAGGGCTGCCTTGAAGCGTGGCTTTACCTCAAGTCTTACGCCCGCCGCAGAGATGGTGTCGTTCATCTTCCGGGCCAGCAAGTCGATAATCCCAGCATCCTCCTTTGCCTCCTTGGCGTATCCGAGCAAGGAAGACAGCGCCTTGACCAGGATCTCTTTGCTTGCCGTATCGGCAGTCTTGACGGCAAAGGGGAGTTGTTCCGCAAGGGCCACGAGAATCAAACTGACAGAATGCTTATCAGAAGAGCTCTCCAGCCCCGTGGCTGCGATTTCCTCCATCAAGTCGAGGTACTTCAGGGGCGAGCCTGCGCACCGGTTCGAGCAGTTGTCGAGGAACGACCAGACCGTGTCGAGGTCGTGCGCCCGCAGTTCTTGCGCGACGCGGAAGAGCAGCCCCAAGCCAGTCCCGGCCTGGACCAGCTGGTTCTGTGTCGCGACAAACTCGAGGACCTCCTTGACGCGGGTCAGGGACTGTCCCTGCGGTGTCGTGGCGTAGACGCGCAGCAGCGCAATGAACGGGGAGGCAGCCAACCCTTCCGCCTTGGCGAACCATCGCATGCCGGGAGAGAAACCGGCGATGGCAAGCAAGTTCTCCAGCTCTATCAGGCTCAGAGCCTGGTACTGCGGGTCCTTTTGCTTGTCCAGGCGAGCCAGAGCCTCGAGCAGCGAAGACGAGACGTCAAAGTTGGCCATCAGCGCCATCTGGGGGATGACCTCGTAGTAAAGCAGCAGGAGACGGCTGGCGGCTTCACGTTGCAGAACGTTGTCCTCTGGCGTTGCCTTGTAGCAGTTGATGACGTCCTTCATGTCAGGAATCCTCTGGACGAACTGATCAATGAGCTTGCGGCTAGCAGCCTCCCAAACAACGCTGTTCGACGCAGCAGCCTCATGGTGCATGGCCAACGCCTTCTGTAGCTTCTGTAACGAAAGGACGAGAATACGAACAGCGAAGAAGGAGATGAGGTTCGACTTGTTCGACAGACTTCGCGACAGGTCCTTCTGCTTCAGGGGTAGGGGGAGGATATTGTCGAGGACGATTGTTGTTGGTGGGGGGACCCTGCGGTAGCTGGACCTGTTTCCGAAGTATTTCGGTAATGGCAGCTGGACCGTGTTGAAAATGAATGCAGCGTATCCGATCCACGTCATGGAAAGCTTCGGCTCAAACGAGAAGGACTTGTTGACGAGGAAGTAACTCGCGATCAGCTCAGGAGCGGCTTCGAAGATGGCCACCAGCAGCTCGCTGTGTTTGATGTTGGACCACGGACGGAGCTTGGGGATGAACTCGTCCAGGGCGAAGTTGGCGACGGGCACCTCCTCGGAGTAGCTATCCATCCAGCCGGCTCGTTCGAGGGCGAAGTCATCCGAGTCCTTGACCTCCTGTGCTGCCTCGTCCTCGAGATCCTTGGGATACAAGCCAGTGCCGGTATACAGGATGCCAGCTCCGGGTGTTGTGCATACATACGTCAAGAATGAATGGACGGCTTCCCGAACAGGAACACGGTCCTCCACGTCCTCGTCGTGCTTGTAATTGTACAGCCCCGTCAGTCGGTCGAGAGTCTTTGTGTTGAAGGCCCTGAACTTGACCTCCCGGGGCACCTTTTCGTCCATGAGGACATGCTTTTTCAAAGTCTCAAGCATGTCCAGAATCAGGTACGCTGGGTCGTCCTTCAACAAGAAGGTCAGATGCGACATGACCTCTTTCTGCATCAACAGCTCCTTCTTCGCCTCGGCCGGCAAGAACTTGAGGCAGACGAGTAGCAGCTTGATGGCGTTCGTCCGCACCGAGGGCTTCGTGGGGTCCTCCAGCCCTTCCGTGGAGCTTCTGACCTCGAGGTTTCGAGCAAAAGAGGCGAAGGTGGAATCTCTCGACCGGAACAGCTTCTTGGCCAAGGCGCCACCGTCCAGCGACGCCATCTCCCTGAGAAGTCGCAACGTCGGCGAGATGATATATGCACTGCCCTTTGAGGCGCTCAGGTTGCGGGAGATGAGCTTCAACTGCCGCTCCTGGAGCAGTGTCTGCGCGATGCCCTTGGCGTGGGAGACGAGTTCGAAGGAGCTGGAGATGACCTGGAGCAGGAGCGCCAGAACAGCAGGGACGGCAGATGTGATGCTGTCGTTGTGGACCTGAGAGCCGAACGCCCACATCTCCATTATGTCGGTGAGGAAGACGGCATCTTCGCTGGCGATCCGCGGTTGCGACGAGTCGAGATACTCTCTCAAGATTGCTCGGCGTTCGGCATCGTCGCCGGAATCGGAGCCAAACCCGTCCAAGAAGAGCTTGAGGGACTGCAGGCCTGTAGAATGTCAGCACGCATCTTTCGCGAGGAGAGGGAGGGTCTTACCGTGCCGCGCCCTCTTCAGGTCTTGGTCGAAGGCCAAGAGTTGTCGCAAATGACGGGCATTGAGGACGTCCTCGGATGTAGGAGCCTCATGGACGACTCTCTGGCGCTTATGGGTGCGGTTCTGGCCATCGGCCTCACGATATTGTCGTTTCGCCATGGCGAGAGTATCGTGAATAGTGAATGAGGGTGGGACGGACCGTCCAGCTCTTTGGCGCATCCGGTGTCGAGAAGGCGGACTGCAGGGAAAATAAAAAGTTCTGCCCCGTACCACCGCCGGGGCGATAAGCCGCGATGGGACTAGCGAGGGCGGCTATATATGGAGCATATCGTCTGGTGGGGTCGAGCTTCTTTGCTGCCCCTCCAACGTCACCCGCGCTGGAATTTGGTGGTGGCTTCCTCGTCGTGCATCTCCCAACATCCTCTTCGCGACTTTCTGGACTCTGTGCTTTGGCGTTGGTCAACATGGGTTCCGTCGTACTTACACATCTCAACAGCGGTTGGCATGTCGTACGTACCCTTCTTAGCTCCTCGCGCAAGAGTCAATGCTGACTCCGAATACAGGACCAAGCCATCCTCTCCGAGGAGGAGCGGCTCGTCGTGGTATGTGCACCTCTATGCGCCTCTTCGCACACCATGTTCTGACTGTGTTTTTCCAGATCCGATTCGGCAGAGATGCTGACCCAGCTTGCTCCGCGCAAGACGAAGTTCTCTGGAAGATGTACGCCACGCGACCCCTCGGACGACTCGATCGCGACACTGACAACATCTTAGCCAGGACAAGGTGAAGAACTTCGCCGTCATGTATGCTCTCCCACCTCGCATAATCCCTATTCAACTCACTAACATATCACAGCTACGTCTGCGACATCGACATCGTCCCCGACTTCAATCAACTTGTACCTCCCTCCCTCCCCCCTCCGCGCCCGACCAACACAAACTAACACTCAACTTCGATAGTACGAACTATACGACCCATGCACAGTCATGTTCTTCTTCCGAAACAAACACATGATGATCGATCTCGGCACCGGTGACAACAATAAGCTCAACTTCGTCCTCGAAGACAAGCAAGAACTCATCGACATCATCGAGACCGTCTACCGAGGCGCCAAGAAGGGTCGCGGTCTCGTCGTCAGTCCCAAGGATTACTCCACGCGGCACCGCTACTAAGCGGATCAACTGCTCAAAGTCCCCATTTCACAGTCGGCATGTTTGGCACGCGTAAAGACGGCCCAGGCGCTTTTTTATTCTTCCAGGTTATGCAGGCTACAGGTTCCCAGGAGTTTTATAGGGTTGGTCTCACCGCCCCCAATTCAAGTCACAAGATCACATCCGTTGATACTAATGCCGCCTCGAGAAAAGTGTCTTTTTTGCGTGATGTGTTACCGACAAAAGGTATGTTATCGTAGTCCTGTGCTCCTAAACGCCCCTGTAATCTGGTCGGGACATGCCCGCCGCCTCCTCGTCATCGTTCACGTCCGTAAACTCCACCGCGCTTGCGAAGAGTGCCATTGCCGCGTATCCTACCGCAGATCACCATCTATGTGTAGGCCTCTCATAGCTGCGCTCGTTACCTTACCCCCTCTACCTACTCCCGACTAGATAGATCCCTGCGCCTCCAACGCGGGACAGTGAATAGTCAACCACCTCTTCTCAAACCCATCCGACGAGCTTGCCCATGTTAAATCATCAAACCATATCCCCCTTGGGTGAGGGTGGCTGCTGCCCCTGTTTGGGCGGGAATAGATTGGCAGGGAGCTTGGGCATGGGTGCGGGCGGCGCTGCTCGCTCCGCCCGGAACAGTTCGCGAGACCGATCGTTTTCCCGCGTCCGTCCCCCTGTCAGGCGTCGCATTCCTGTCCGGGTGGTCTGCGCAATGGGGCGGATCATATTTTCGAGAGAGAACGAGCTCTCGGCGTTGCCCGTGTTCGGCCGCTCGTCATCTGCGTCCGAAAAGACATCCTCCGGGTACTCGTCATCCGAGGTAAATTCACTGATGTGGGGGTAATACGACGCCGGCGCAGATGGAGATGTGATGGATCTCGAGTGCAGCGGCGGTCTGGACGTCGCGACCGCGCTGAACGCTCCGGGGTTCATGGTGTTGGCAGATGTTGGCTCGCGTTGCGCAGGAGGCCTGTTGTCGGCGAACCCGTTTTGGAACGTGGTGTTGTCGGATGCTTGGTGAAGAATGGGGAGTATCTGCTCGTCATACAGCTGCGCGCCAGTCTCGTAGGCGTCTGGAGTGAATTCCGTTATCGTCTTGGAAGACCGGCCCTCGCTGGCAGGCGGGCTCGCCCCAAGATCGTCGAAGAAATCGTCCAAACTGTCTAATTTGTTGACAATGTCGCCCATCTGACCATGAGTCCTCGTATCGTCCGACATCATCGTCTCGGTCCGTTCAGGAGGGGGGAAGTAGCCATATGGGAAGTCATCGGCATGGAACTCCACTTCGGGAGTCGGCGTCACATCGGTCAGGACGTTCTCATGACTGTGGCACATGTAGAACGCCGCGTGGATGTTGGCGCGAGTAGAGTCGGTCTTGGTCGCAGGAATCGGGATAGCCCAGCCGGATGCTTCTGGAATACCGAACAGGCTCTGGGTGCGCTCGTACTCCTTGCGTATGATCTTAGATGTGGACCGCGTCATACTCATACGCAGATGTTGCTTATCCATGGCGCTACCGGACATTGTCATGATGTTGTCCAGGACCTGCAAGGCTTCCATGCAATACTCCGTCTGAAGTAACCGCAGAAGGGGGGAAATCAAGTCTGAACCGTGGCCAGCTAGCTCCGGTCTCCGCATATCCACCTCGGGGATGACGGTGCTAAGAATGTCCATGGTCTTGATCTTCATCCACGGCATGGAGTTTGTGAGCATGCCCATCAAGAAGACAATCATCTTGAACTCGAGCTTGGGAAGGAATAGATCCCTCATTGCAGCGAGTAGCTGAACTTGGAACTCCTTGACATCATAGCGATACTTGAGGGCGACATAGCCCTCAAGAACCTCTGCGACTTTGCCGAAGCCGTCAGTCTCGGCTGCAGCTCCAAGCGTCTCGGCTGTCTCGATTGCCTGTTTGCTCGGCACTTCCTGCTCCATCTCGTGCAGGAATCGCGGCAGATGGGCCAGTAAGGTGAAGAACAGACATGTGTCGTCTCCAACCAGTTCATCGCTGGGCAGCTGCACCAATTTTACCAAGGTATCCAGCGTCTTGTCTAGGCACAAAGAAGACCTGAGACCCTTGTAAAGCAGGGGTTGCAAACCGTCGAACGGCCCATTCCACCTCTCCGGTCGACCTTGGAGCAGGATGGCGCGGGTTTCGGGTGACTGGAAATCGATCTTGCCAAGATACTCGCCGAGAATCTCAACAGCCTCCAGGAACTCGCGTTCGTTGATTGATTCCAGACAGGCGCATGCTGTCCAGAACAGCTGCGGGAAGCCCAGCAAGTCCTCCGAACTCAGTTTGACGACGAGAGTCTTCAGTGTTGTCAGGATTTCCATAGCGAAAGCCTGGATCTCCATGTCCTCGTCCGCAATTGTGTTGGACAGCCGTGCTAGCATGTCCCCGAGCATCATCTCATCCAAAGATGTCAGGACACAGCGGAAAATTTGGAAGGACCGACAAGCGAGATGTCGAACAGGACAAGAGGTTGCCCATGTGAGTGACAACCGACCCCATTGCTCCTTGATCCCGGGGAACGTGATTTCAAAGGTCTTGACCACCTCAGCGGTAAGATACTCCATGCTGGGTGGTATTTTGTGGTCATCGTCATCCTCTTTGCCGTTGCTGTCTTCGTATCCCCACACCACAGCTCTGTCGTGTCGCCTGATGAGATCGACCAAATCCTCGATGGATTTCTTGGTGCTGGCTGTTGCTTGGTCGTCAAGCCTGGAGATTACGAGCTCGTGGATGAGATGAATCAGCATCTCACGAGCTTGGTCCTGAACCAACGGGGTGTAGTGATCCCATAACACGGTGAGCACATGGAGAAGGAGCGGGGCATGTTCCGGCGCCAACTGGACAGGCGACACCATGAGATCAACGAGGAGGATGAGTGTAAGCTGGCCCAAGGAGAACCCGGCGGTCTTGGTCCCCGCCGGCAGTGCCTCAGTAAGGTCCGCACAATACGGCAACTGGACAACGTCGGCGGGTGGTGCCATTTCCTTCCTGTCGTTTGGGACCATTGCTTTCGGGTTAAGCTGTAAGAGGAGAAATTCTGCGACTTTGATGCCTGGTGCCGTGGTAGTGTTGGCCAGGAAGACGACGACTTGCTTGGCATACTGAACAAAATTCTGTTCACGCCGGTCGAGGCACAGCCCCATGATGAAGTCGAGAATGAGTCGCACGTTACCGGGATACGGGCCTGTCGCCAATGCTTGCCAGAGCGCTTGCACCTCGTTGTGTAGGACGCCACTTGACTTGATCGTAATCTCTAGGAGGTTGGCCAGCAAGACGTAAGACTGTGCTGTCGGCCCGCCATGAGCATCAACTGTCAACTCGATCGACTGTATCCAGGGCAAGATGACCGCAACCACGTTTCTCTGAGAAACGGGTTGTAGATCTTTGAAGTACAGCGTAAGCTCCGAGAAAACGTGGAAGCTTAGTTCGGTGTGCTGCTTTGCCAGACGCTTCGAGATCTCGAATTGTGCGTTCTTGTACACCGCCTTGGTCTTGTCGGATATGCTTATGTCGTAATCCTGGAGCTTTGAGCTCCGACCAGTCTGCTGTCGTGCTTCGAGCGCTCTCAGTAGGCGGGCAGACTTGATCCTGATATCACTCTCGTCGTGGCCCAGTGTGAGCAGGCATAGTCCCAAGAGCTTCCATGAAGGAATCGGATAGGCAGGGTATTCCAACAACACGTCGGTCACCACACCAAAGTAGCTTTCCATAACCTTGGGAACATCAGAGAGGTAGCACCGGGACATGCAGTGTTCCAGCAGGTAGGGATACTCCCGGTTGTGGGAGATGAGATTCTGCAGAGCTCGCCGCCCGATGACGTTCATGCGGTCACTCCCAGAGTTGAAAATGGCCTCGATCCAGGACAGCATCCGCCGAGCATCGAATTGCAGCGTCACACCACCCTCGGTCGTGAGACTCATGGGTCCCGCACATAACGCCGCCATGGCGCTGAGGGCTGCAGTCCGGAGATTGCGCTTCTCAATTTCCATGGCGGCGGTGATGGTGACCCGCTCTCCATGCGCTTGTTGGTCTATCATGGACTGTCTCATGGTGTCTTCTCTGGCGCGGATTCGGGTTTGATTGGGAGATATGCCGCACCAGTCCTCCATCAGGGAGAAGGCTGATTTCCTCGACTCAAATGTCATCCATCGGAAGGGATCTTCCGTTCTGTTGATCCCCTCAAAAAGCTCCTCCATGAGCCCGCAATAATGACGTCGAAGTTTCTGGAACTCCCAGTCCATCTGCACTTCACCATCCATAAGGAACAGCTTCAAGTCTCTTGTATAGTTGACTAGGTTGTTCAGAACCCACTCGTCCTGATACACCTCGGGCTGTTTCAGGAAGTGAGACGTGAGCTTGTAGATGTGTGTGATCTCTGTTCGCAAAAGATCCATCTTTCGATTGCGTCTGGGGCTGCTGGTCGTCCTCTGGTGTATGCGGGCGCGCGCCTCATCGTTACAGCGAGAGGCCTGTCCGGCGAGTTCTTCGAGTAGGGGTCTATAGATGTGGACATTGATAGCGCCCATGGCCAGAACCACAGCATCGCGCACTGAAGCGGATGATGCCGAGAGCAAGGGTATCAAGTACTTGAACAAGAGACGGGCTGAAACAATCTTGTCCGCTGAGCCGGGTTTTGATCCTTTCCGGACATGCTGTGTAGCCTGGGCGGGGCTGGCCATCATGGTTCCGGTGTCGGCCAATGTTGTACAAGCAAAGATGAGGTAGAGCTTCCACTGCTCGATCAAAACCTCGGGCTGCGTTGTAGGCGTTCGACCCGTCAGTCGCCCGCTACCGGAATCGTTGCCATAATATAAGCCTCTTGACGGCTCAGACAGGACAGTGATGCCCTTGTACATCTGCAGGATCCGGTTACAGATCAGATCGCGGCCGATTGTTACCGTAAAGGGGCATTTCTTATGAGCAATGCGGATGAGGTTAGGGAACAACTTGAACCACAGCGTCGTGTCGTACGACACATCGCTGGTGCATAATTCCACTAATGCACCCCTGTTATTGTTGTTCTGCATCCCTCGCTGCAACCTGGTCCGCTCTGCGACGGAGAGGTGCTCATCCTTGAAGTTCAGCACCTGCAACGAGTCGTTTTCGATGATGTCGATCACCCGCATCGTGTCCTTCTCGTCGCTCTTGCTCTTGCCGAGCGCCCCATCAAAGTCTGCAATTAGACGCAGGACAGTAATTGCAAAGTAGCGCACACGGCGCGACTGCGAACACAAGAAGAAGAGGCCATGGGCTTCCGCGTGATCAACCTCTGCCCAGATACTGGATATGTCCAGCTTGGCGCGCCTTACATCGGTCACGTCGCTCTGTTCGGACGAGACGTCCTTGGTCTTTTGCCTGATTTCCTCGATCCAAATTTTGAGAAGCTCGATGTACAGACGCAACGTGTTTTCGATGTGACCAGATCCCAACATGCCGCCATCAGACATGGTCGAATAACGGTCATCAAAGTTGAAGATGAACCTGGCAAAACCCATGGTGACTTGTTGGGCATGTGACTGCCTTGCAATAGCTTTCAAGGATCTGGCGGAAGATTGCGCAAGGTTATGCTGCACGTGGGCTGTCCCTGTACACAACAGGTTGATGAGTGGGTTGAAAGGGATGTCTGAAGACAGACATCGCGGTAGGGCTTGAACAGCAACGTGTAATAGTTCATAGAACGGCTGCTTCGCCTCGGATGGCCCCTGGTGGTCATCTCTGCGAGCGAAGTTGAAGGTGTCTGTCATGGGTGTCTTTGGGCCGGGACTGCTGAATTTCTCGTCAAGGGCCGCTTGACCTCCGAATGTGTTGTCGCAGAGAATGGTGATTCGCCCGAGAACCTCGCAGAATCGGGTGTAGTAGGGTCGTACACCGTCACTTAACAAGTTGGCGGAAACAGGTTTCGTAAGTTCCTCGCCATCTGTGGAAGCCTGAGGGCTCGAGATGGACCCGTCGTGCGACGTTTCTGTGGCAGGCGAGCTGGGCACACGCTCCTGGCTGGAAGACGGCGCGAAGCTGACCGGAAATGAAGGGCGACCCTGAGGGCCCTTCTCGAGGTCTGAGACGATGAGCAAGAAGGCCTTGATACCAATAACCATGCGGTCGGGGTCAAGTTGCTCGATTCTGATGTCTTTGTTGGTTACGACGAGATCGGCATTGATAAGGGGGAACACAATGTTCTTGAAGCAATACTCCGGGTACTTGAAGCCGACAAATCGAATGATCTGAAGCAAGGGCTCGACAACCGCCGAGTCGGATGCAACCAAGCTTCTTTTTGTGGTAGGGATGATGAGTTTCACGACCTCGTCGATCTTTCGCGTCCCGTTAGCCAAAGTGTCGTTGCTGCGGAAGAGATAAGTCCACAGAAGCCTCGAAATAACCTGCAGGCTGAGGGGCCGTGTGTATCGATCCTTGATCTTGGGCTGCATTGGTAGTATGAGCTGGAGCCATTGGGAGCCAAACGCTTCGGGCGTCGAGACACATAGCATAGTTGCGGTCAAGGGGTAGGCGAAATTCCAATGCCGGGGTTTGGCAAACATCTGACCAAGGCGTTGTCCGATGGCACTCAAGGCTTCGGCCCACTTCGGATGGGACAGCTCTGTAGATGTGGCATTGGCGGCGATGGGAAGCACAAGGACCTCAAGAACCTGGCAGAAAGCGGTCTTGACCTTTTGTCCCTTGGATCGGGCAAACAAGCGTCCTAGTTTGATCAAGAAGTCGCAAGATTGATCCCAGGCGGCGGCTGGTGCAAGTTTGATCTTCAAATGCTTCATGCCACCAAGTACAAGTTCGATCTTGACATCCGGGTCTCGTACGTCGCGGCCCGGCGGCGAGATCGGGCTCTTGACCGCCAACTCCTTGAGTGATTGATCGATGTTGTCCAGGAACCTGTCGGAGACGCCTTTGAAGTTGACGTCACTCATGACGCCAAGCAACTGTGCAAATAGGTTCCAGTTGGCCAGTTTAAGCGGGCTGATCAAGAGTTGTTCAGTGTCGGCAATGGTCAGCTGACCGAAGATGATGCCCTCGAGTTTGTCCTCCATCTCCGGAGTCAGCAGGTGCAAGCTCGTCTGGCCGATTACCTCGAGGAGGACACGACATAGGATATAGATGGAGACGGTAGACCTCCGTTCAGCATGAGCCACAAACTCTTGTTTGCTCGCCATCGATGCCCCTGGACTCAGCAAGGGGTTGTCGGTGGCCGTGCTGCCAGCGGCTGGCGGCGGTACGGGTTCTGTGTTCCGGCGCTGTAAAGGACCGGGTAGGTTGAGCTTGGTCTGCTGCTTCAGTTGAGATCGTGCGCTGTTTGCCGCATCGCTTTTGCTCTTCCTCCATAGCATCATCGAATCGATCAAGGGCTTTGGTCTCGACCGGGCGATGTGGCCGAGCGCGGCAACAATCTTGTCGAACTTGATATCGACACCCGGGCCGCATATCTGCTCAACTGGGGGCTCCGGGTCAAAAGGCACCGTAATGCAGTCATTGAGCTTCTCCTCGGCTTGGGCGATGAACTGCGCACAGTGTTAGCTTGAGAGAACATATCTTGACTCAAGGTGGGGACAGCGCGAACAGATGTGAAGAGGACGTGCAGTGCGTACTCGCCAACATTCTTGTGTTGGTCATCCTTGTGGTGTCTTGACGAGTGCGAGTGATGGTGGCCAGACGCGTGCTCGCGCCTGGACTTGCTATGCATCCGTTCTACCTTCTTCGGGGCGTTGGTCGAGGCGGGGTTGTCCGGAGAGGCAGTCTCTGTACGGGCCGTGGCCCCCGACAGGCCGGCAGAAGGTCTCGAAGGGGTTGCCTGATCTGTTTCGAGACGAGCGACAGAATGTATGTCGGGACGTTCAGGGGCAAGACCAGCGCCAGCTGCAGCGATCATCTGCGGGCTGAGAGGACTGGACGAGGAGCTGGCCAGACTGCCATTTCGAGAATGCTGGATGCCGTGAACTATGGAGGTCTGGCGGTGGTGGCCATAGGACGCGCCCTTGGGATCGGCAGAGCGGTCGAGGATGGCGCCGATACCCTGGCGCTGCTGACCTGCAAGTGCCCGGGGCGAGACCAGCGACGGGGTCGAGCCGGAGAGCTTCTCTAGGGAGGACTCGCGGGAGTGGGCGACGGAGCGGGGCAGCGGGTGGGCAGCTTCGAGGCCGACTGGTCGCAAAGTGCGGTCCCAATCGGGCGAGACTAGAGGGTTGACTTCGTCTTCTTCGTCTTCTTCGTCGAGGGTGGTGACGGATCGCGGGGAGAACTTGAGGGGATCTTGAAGGTGGTCGGGCAGCGTCTGGGACGGAGCTACTAGACACAATGAGGAGGCTCGTCAGCAATGGTCCCATCCCCTCTCTTGTGAAACGCGAGGCAGTTTGTATGGCAGACGTTGGGCGTGCCAAACACTTTGCGGCGCACAGATGCGTGTCGCCAGCATCAGGTGGCCGTTCGGGAAGCTGATGCTGTGTATCAAGGGACAGGACAGGCCAGGACAGAACGGAGCCGAACGTAGCGACAGGGTCCTTGCCATGTAGAGAAGATGAAGCGGGCGTGGGCGAGGCTCTCTCGACGTACCCATTGTCAAGTTGGACCAAGTGCCATGATCCGAATTACAACGATCGGTCCAGGGGTATCATCACCATCCGTTGGTGTCGCAGCACTGATGGGACGAAGATGGTCTCGGACGGGATCGTCGATAGCAAGTCTGGTACGGCGTACTTTCAACGGAAGCACCGACTCGGGCTGGTGTCGGAAAAGGGCGATTGATGTATAGGGTATCCAGAAGCGTGGGTGTTGGCCCTCGGGGGACTTTATTTCGTGGCCACGATCAAGGAGGACGTGTGGTGAACGACTCGGTCCTGAACCTTTTGTCGGACGGAGATGTCGACTCTGGTAGGTCAAGACGGGGAGCGTCCCTGGCCAGTCACGGAAGCCAGTGTACCTACCTATCCTGGCAGTGGTCCGGGCTGTCAGCGGGCTAGCCTGCTGGGCTATTGGATTGGTAGTGGGGCACGGCGCTGCGGCGTCGATCACCGGGAATTTCTGTGGCTACTTAGCACCGGGGCAGAGCAGACGGACGGATGCTGCTGATTCCATTCGTTGCTGCCCGCCCTGCGGACAGGCTGTGATGACTGTCGTGCGCCTGGGCTCTAATATCTGTCGCCCACTGCAATGCTACCAGGGACGCTTGAGCTATAATCCACGGATTCGTTCACAACTCCATAGTATACACATTGTCAAGATGATCCCGCTAATATTGACAACCCCGAGTACGACAGGAGAGACAAGAGATGCCCAAGCCCTCCAGTGAATTATATATTCCTGACGGGTATAATACCTTGCTGGCAGGCGACCGAGATTATCCAGTGGCTGGGACGTGTGAGCGGGCGGTCAAAGTTGCCAGCCCCTGACGCTTTGACGTCGTTTGCTGAGCCAGCCAGGGAGTACAGGGAGACGGGTCGACCTCGGGCATCGGGCTCTATAGCATTCAAGAACAGATGAGAACCACGCCGGATTCTCGAGCTGAATATGCCCACGTCCAAGAGCGCTTTGAAGTTGGAGCAGTCAGGGCCTCACGTGAGCCATTCTTCGATGACGAATGGAACTGGCAAACTGCGACTGGGCGAAACGCTTTCATGATTCATTCATGTCGGCGCGGCAGTGTTAGGCTGGGAACACAGCTTGAGCTGATGAACCCAAAAGAACCCTATACACAGGGGCAAGCTGCTGCGGGTGGCGACGGCTGTCTCGTACTCGCATCGGAAGGTCGTGTGCTTCTATCTGCCGTCGCGACTGCAGTCATCGTTCAATCCGCCACTGACGGCATCCGAGAATGCCACGGGACAGATCTTGAGGCAAGAGAATGACACAAGATACTGAGCGACTGGAGGTCGGCTCATGATTGCGGAACTCGCCCGCATAGCTCCCTCTCCGTCAGTACCCGCCTCGCCTTGCCGGATGATCGAGGGGGCAGTTGAGACCACGAATTCGGGAGGACTGGTCGGGTGGGTTGAGGGGTCGGATGGCTTAGGTAAGCAGGCCATCTGAGGGGTGAATCAGAGGGGGGCTTCCCGCCGGCACCGGCTGACGGAGTCGAACGGGGTCCATCGGCCTCGCTCCACCGCCCGGGGCCGAACGTTTTCCGGCAAGGTCCTGCGCCTGATTGGGTCGGTGTCCCGCCAGCAGCATGGCCTGATCTCATCAGCCCAGCACAACGGCAAGCCAAGGGGGGTCTACTTACCCACCTCACGCAGGAAATTGGCCCCCGTCGGCATCCCGGCGGTCTCACCCACACATTCTCATCCCGCTCTCTTCTGCCACCCCCGTCCGAACCCTTATCCCCCCTGGACTCCGTACACTTGTCCAAAACCTCAAGAACAAGAGGACAGCCACAGATCGTTGTCGCGTCGTCTCTTCGGGTCTCGTGCCGCTTCCTGCTTTATCCAGGGTATGTTCTGGCACTGCGCCATCTTTCCAGACGCTCGCTGCCGATCTCTTCTCGGGGCGCGCACGAGGAACACCCGCGGGCCTTGTGCCGAGTTGAGGGGTGCTGCTGCTGGTAGCGCTTCTTTTTTCTCGGGATTTCATCGCTGACAGCATGTGAACACGCCTTCAGGTTCCTCCACGCTCCCTCCTGCGGCCACTGGCTCCTCGTCCTCCGAACCCGTCACGCAGACCGATCGCCGTTTTGTGGGCGCCTCGGCTTTTGGCCATTTCTGGTATCATCTCTCGCCGTCCTCCTAGAAAAGATCAACCCGCTCCTCGACGACCCCTCGACTAGACCCCTTTTTCCAAGTGCTCGATTCAACACTGCAAGCATGGCGGAACTAGACACCCTGGACGTCCTCGTCCTCTCTGTCATCCTCTTCGGCACTGCTGCCTACTTCACAAAGGGCAAGCTCTGGGCCAAGGAGAAGGATCCCTACGCCAATGGCTTCGCGGCCGGCGGTGCCGCCAAGCCTGGCAAGACGCGGAACATCATCGAGAAGATGGAAGAGTCGGGCAAGAACTGCGTCATCTTCTACGGCTCGCAGACCGGTACCGCCGAGGATTACGCCTCGAGGCTAGCAAAGGAGGGCAAGAGCAGGTTCGGCCTTGAGACCATGGTCGCCGACCTCGAGGAGTACGACTTCGACAACCTGGACACCGTCCCCAGCGACAAGGTCGTCATGTTCGTCCTGGCCACCTACGGCGAGGGCGAGCCCACCGACAACGCCGTCGAGTTCTACGAGTTCATCACCGGCGACGACGCCGTCTTCTCCGAGAGCAACGACCCTCCCCTGTCCAACCTCAACTTCGTCGCATTCGGTCTTGGCAACAACACCTACGAGCACTACAACTCGATGGTCAGAAACGTCACCAAGGCGCTCGAGAAGCTGGGCGCGCATAGGATCGGTGAAGCCGGCGAGGGTGACGATGGCGCCGGCACCATGGAGGAGGACTTCCTCGCCTGGAAGGATCCCATGTGGGCGGCCCTGGCCAAGAAGATGGGACTGGAGGAGCGCGAGGCCGTCTACGAACCCATCTTCGGCATCACCGAACGCGAGGGCCTGACGCCCCAGTCTCCCGAGGTTTACCTCGGCGAGCCCAACAAGATGCATCTCGAGGGCACCGCCAAGGGTCCCTTCAACGCCCACAACCCCTACATTGCCCCCATCGCTGAGTCCAAGGAGCTCTTCAGCGTCAAGGACAGGAACTGCCTGCACATGGAGATTGATGTCAGCGGCTCCAACCTTTCGTATCAGACTGGTGATCATGTCGCCATCTGGCCCACCAACTCCGGCCAGGAGGTCGATCGCTTCCTGGATCTCATCGGTCTCAAGGAAAAGAGGAACACGGTTGTCAGCATCAAGGCCCTCGAGCCCACGGCCAAGGTGCCCTTCCCCACGCCCACCACATACGACGCCATCATCCGCTACCACCTCGAGGTCTGCGCTCCCGTCTCTCGTCAGTTCATTTCGACCCTCGCCGCCTTCGCCCCCGATGAGCAGACCAAGGCCGAGATGACCAGGCTCGGCAGTGATAAGGACTACTTCCACGAGAAGACCGGCGCCCACTTCTTCAACATTACTCGCTTCCTCGAGTCCGTCGGCAAGGGCCAGAAGTGGACCAACATCCCCTTCTCCGCCTGGATCGAAGGCATCACCAAACTCCAGCCCCGTTACTACTCCATCTCGTCGTCCTCCCTCGTCCAACCCAAGAAGATCGCCATCACCGCCGTCGTCGAGAACCAGCAGCTCCCCGGCCGCGACGAGCCCTTCCGCGGCGTCGCCACGAACTACCTATTCGCCCTCAAGCAGAAGCAGAACGGCGACCCCAACCCTGAACCCTATGGCATGACTTACGAGATCACGGGCCCCAGGAACAAGTACGACGGCATCCACGTCCCGGTGCACGTCCGCCACTCCAACTTCAAGCTTCCTTCGGACCCCACCAGGCCCATCATCATGGTCGGCCCTGGTACGGGTGTCGCCCCCTTCCGCGGTTTCCTCCAGGAGCGCGCCAAACTGGCTGCCGAAGGTACCGAAGTCGGCAAGACCATACTCTTCTACGGCTGCAGGAAGTCGACAGAGGATTTCGTGTACCAGGATGAGTTCGAGGTGCGCTCCCTCGCTTCCCGTGTCCCCTTACCTGGAACGATTTCACTAACCCAACCTAGGCCTATAAGCAAACCCTCGGCGACAAGTTCGAGCTCGTCACCGCATTCTCACGTGAGGGTGGTAAGAAGGTCTACGTCCAGCACCGCCTCCGCGAGCGCGCCGCCGAAGTGAACGCTCTGCTTGAGAAGAAGGCCTACTTCTACGTCTGTGGTGACGCCGCCAACATGGCTCGTGAAGTCAACACCTTCCTCGGCCAGATCATCGCTGAGCAGCGTGGCGTGCCCGAGGCCAAGGCGGAAGAGATTGTAAAGAACATGAGGGCCGCGAACCAGTACCAGGTATGTTTTGTGCTCAGTCAGCGGCATGGAGGCACCTCAGCCTCTTCCACGTTCCGGCATCCTTGCCTCATCTTCTCGAACTTGTGATGACTAACCCATTAATAGGAGGACGTCTGGTCGTGATCGCGTCACGACATGGCAATAAGAATAAATCACACAAGTCTGGTGCTTCCACACCAGCCGGAGGCATGGACGTGCTTCCTGTGAAGCCTGGCAGCTTCCGGTCAGCGCCAAGCGACGGAGTCTCTGGTTCAGGAATCGCAAGTCCTGTCTATTTTTGAGAGGGCAGCAAAGAAATCGGCGCGCATGAAGAACTGCTCGCAATGTAGAACGGCGCGAGGGGTTGCCTTTTAGAGAGGAGCGGAGCGCTTTTTGTTTGTCCCGGCTCGGCGCCCCCTCTGGCCGTGGCAGTTGCCCGATTCATCTGCATGTGTCTGTGTCAGGCTATATTTGCCATATACTACTCGCTTTTCCCCACCTCTCTAATAATATATGCAACTCATGACTATCTCCTCGTCGTTGAGAAACGACTCGCTGTCTGCATATCCCACGATGTTGCCAAGGCTCATGCTAGGCATATCGCGGCAGCGGCAACGGCCACTTGCGTTGCACAAAGTGCCCTAGATCTTCGCGACCACCCGAGCAGATCCAGGATCAGTCATATTCCGACGTCAGTCGGCCAGTATGCAGGGTACAGAATCCCAGTATCGCCAATGGCCGTGGTTGATGCAGTCAGGCTTGCGACCATTTCGCCCCTCATCATGCGCAGAGGCCAGCAGTGCCCAGCGGGTTCTGCAGCGGGACGTGGCCAAACACCTCTGGCTCGACATGAAAACTGACCGACTTTTCGCGGGGCTCCCAGTTTGGCAACGCCGCGGGCAGTACCGGCGCGGTTTCCTGATCTTTCACGGGTCGTCTCAGACTCTGGCGAACTCATGGCCCCAGCCACGCGACCATGCAAGGGAGACGAAGCTTCACTCCCGCCGCGAAGACCGGTCAAAAGGGCAAGCACTTCGTTGACGGACTAGATGACGCTCGTGAGACAAGATGCCCCCCTCGGCGGGGAGAAGGTGCGTCGTCCGGTCGCGAAGGATGAATGTCTAGACGCCAACGACTCCAGCCACATGATTACTATACAAAAGTTTGCTCTGTCTCCGGGAGGGGAGCGACCGGACATCCATGACAAGGCATGCATATCATCTACCCGGTACATGGGTCGGCCATGCTGTACCCGTTGACACCTGGACTCGAGCCGCTCAGGCGAATCCATCCGATCGGATTCAGCAGGTGCTCACCCTTTGGGTCGTGGGGTCGTGTGGCCGGAACATGCGAGATCATCTTCCGTACCGTGCTGCGGGGCCTCAGATCTTCACTCATCGGTCATATTGTATGCGGGCGCCCAGGTTGGCTACCCAATGCGATGCGAAGACGACGGGCCGCACGGCGGCGGCCTTGTGCAATCTCTCGGCGCTGTGCTGGACTACATTGGCCCTCTCAGGGCCCAGATCTTGCCCGACGGCTCATGCCAGTGACATGCCATGCTTACCGCTTGTTTTCTACACTGGCGCTTGGCATAACGTGGGCTTGCATGCAGCGCAGCGGCTCGTTCTCGATCTAGACGACGACTTTTGTTTGCTGTCCAGCCACGTATGCCGCGCCTCTGAGGCACGGAGCCCACATCCGGAGGCCTTGTGCGACTTCATGTCGGAAGTGTGTAAGTAGCCTCATTGGTCACCATAATTAGTACTGCGAACCGGCGTGTCGTTCTTCTCGTGGCTCTCAGCGGCTGCCCGCGGACTTTCGACAAGCGGCCGAGGGAGGACAACTAGAAAAAGGGGGAAGATGTGGAGAGCCGTCCGGGGCCTTTGGTGCCACCGATCCACCAGTTCCGTCTTCAGCCGCAAACTTGAAGTGAGTGAGTCTCTTACAACCTCACAGCTGTGGACCACCTCCGACGAGCCTGGGTGACGAGACTGGCGAGTCCGAGTCCCTATCAGCAACCGTGTCCCTGAAAACCACGGGGAGCTTGCAGGGCGACCACAAGTCCCGCTCAATGGGCGTTTGGCCAATACGGAACAGGAGTGGCCTGGTACCTCGCGAGAAGAGGTGCATGCGATCTGACCCTCCATCCCGCTGATGCTTGCTTTTGCTCGTCAATATTCGACAGGGACTAGGCCACTTGTACTCGCCCACCACCACGCCAGGAAGAAGAAGCGAAGACCACCGCCTCGTTGTTTATTCATTTTTCTCGCGCGGGGTCTTTTTTCTTACCCACGCACGGCGCACCGAGCAGTACCCTGGCTCGAGGACTGGACTAGGGGCACAGAGGGCTTCCGTAGGGGCGACTTCAAGGAGGGTGAAGCATACTTACCTACTACAGGTAGTCCTCAAGTTGCCGTGAACCCCCAAACGCTCTAGCCACTGGTTTCCTAGCAAATCTCAACGTCTGAGCGCTCCAAGTGGAAATCTCACAAGTTTTGCGGGAAAAGAAGCGCGATCATGTCGTCAGCCGGGGGTTATGGCGATTTCCGGCCGATGTCCGCTCACCTGCTGCTGTCTCAGGAGCTCCAAGACTTGCGGCGTCAGAGTTGTCCTCGGGCGACCTTGACGATTTCTGGTGCTGATAGTACCTACAGACGAGAGCCTCGATCAACAACACCCATGGGCCAATCCGTCAGCCAGCCCAGCCAAGCTCACATTGCCGGTGGCATCAGTTCACACCCACCCACGGGCGTGGCTGCGGGATATGCACTCTCTACCCCCCGTACCGATCTTTTCTTCCACGGTGCCCACTGCCCCTGTCTCGACCCCGGAGAAGAAAGCAATAGGCGAGGGCTCAGTAGCCTTGACCACCCGGGTCCGGGGTTCTTGCATGCACGTAGGTCTTGACTCCGAGTTTCGATCATGCTGCTCTTTGATAATAAACTACCTCAGGTAGCCGCCAGGACCCTGCGTGTGTCCAGTCCTGCTCGTCTTTCCCTCCCCCGCGTCCAATATGCGATAGATCATCCCTCGTCGCTGATTTTGTCAGTTCGTCTGTTTTTGGTCGGTTTGGTATTCTTAGTCGAAGAGGACGGATCCATACTTGTCAACGACCTTGAACAATACCCATCCGCCCTCGCTAAACACCACCTCCAAGCGTATTGGTAGTTGGAGCTTGTCCGAGCGAACTCGGCACCGAGAGCCACCCGACTCTACATGGCCTGAAGGAAGTGTGGGATGCTCATTTGTGCGATCGATATTGGGTGAAGCCAGGGCATTTTGGCCATTTTCAGCAGCAGGCATCACCATCTCGAGACCGAGGGTATCATCGACGTGTGTTCAAGACTATTCCAGCAACACTATTCCTGGTAAAGTCCCCTACGGTGAATCTGTCATTTATCCACTGACGGCGGCTTGAAGAGACTGGGCACCAAAGATTGCCTCCCACGAGAAACATCCAGGACCCATTGGACGGAGCTTACACGCCCTGTATCACTGAGACGGATTGATAGTCGATCATCACCGCCACGAGGCAAAGCGAATGCGCGAATCTGACTGGCACCGGAACGGACACCACAACTTGGCCTGCCTGATTGTACCTACTGCCTCGAAAGACGCATCTGGGCCCTGTCTTGCATCCGAGAAGGAAGAACCAGCTTCAGTTTGCCCATCAGCCATCAGATCTACTCGCCTTCCACGCAAAGAAAACGTGAGCATTCTTGGATCCCACTCACGGGGAAGAGCATCGGATACAAAGTCGGACACAAAGAAGAGACGAGGATCATTTTACGCACCCGCGCGGAAGGCAGCATCCACAGATCATCTTGCTTCAAGTCCAAAGAGAAAGGTAAGTTGCATGAAGGGAGGCCTGACAGCTCTTGACCATCCAAGAGATGACGTCCATCGGTCCGACACCGCAAAAGTCAACAACCATCTCGGACCGCAGTTGGGATCTTGACGAACGGAAGGAACCTCATACCCCGCTTGATGCTCTTTCCTGTCATATGGCTCGAGGCCTGTGCTGACTTGCCCTTCTCCAGTGCAGTATTCCGTATCCTCCTCCTTCTCCCTCGGATTCTTACAGCTTCTTCCTTCCTCAACATCGATCATCTGCAGGGCTAGCCGCATTTCTATCCATTTAGTCGGGATTTGCAATTTCAGTCTGCATCCTTTCCTTCCATCATTCTCAGCCTGCCCTGCCCTTCGTCTTGGTTGTAGTGCCCACTGCGCTTTCCTCGCCCTCGGGGAGCACCAGTCAGTCCAGGAAGGTAAGAGTCTTCCATGACCTCAATGAGGAGCGGTCTGGGATCATCATGCGCTTCCATCTTTACCACGGCTTTCCTCCTCCTCCTCCTCTTCCTCCTCTTCTTCTTCAACTCCATCACTCCCACAGCATCACAGCTCCCCATCTTCTTTCAACTCGCCCATCCCGCCTCTTCCCCCGAGATTGCTTCTCTGGTAGCTTGTTCTATCTTTTTTTACTGATCACTCGCTTCTAATCAGTGCCTTTGGTAGCACCTTTTGTCCTCGACAGTCTCCAGAGCTCTCGTCTTCGAGACGTTCCTGCACCACAGATTCAAAGCAAGGTGGGTTTCACTCGCCATTTCCAGCCCCTCGAGTACTGCCCTGGGTCACATCCTGGTGACGGCCAGCCTCGTGCCTCTCGACCTGGCGAGGAACAAGACCACAGGCTGTCCAGACATCAGAAGAGACAATGACTCCTTGGTTCATTTCGACTAACTGGTTCTGCAACAGAGCTTGCTACACACAGCTACCTCCACCACACGACCACCTCCAATAATTCCCAACGGTACAGTGCTGCAAACCTCAAGCATTTCTCCTGGCACAAGCATGCCCCAAGTCTTTGCAAGAACTTCATTCTTTCCCTCGGCGTCCATGAACACACGCCTTCCAATATTGCCCTGTTTTTGAGGCCAGATTCATTGATCACCGAGCTAACTCTTAAGCAGGAGATGCCCACCATGTCTTACCAGACGAGCCACATGGATCCCAAGCACGCCGTTTCTTACGGTGGCGCTCATGTCCACCAGTACGGCGAGAACGTTGACCCCGGCCTCAGCAGTGCTATCAACCAGTTTCAAGGCATGAATCTGGGTCACGGCATACTGCCCCCTCAAATGAGCGCTGGACACGGTTACCTTGTTCCCCAGAACCAGGAAGGGGCGTTCGTTCTGGCACCCATGCCCCCTCCCAGCCACGCCATGGGCATGGAGCAACTTGGCCACGCTGCAGCGTATGGGCATGCCAATCCTTACCTAGGGTCTCACGGTCAGATGGCCCCTTTTGTCCCCTACCCCCTGATGCCTTACACCCCTGGCCGTGCCGGCCCTCTGCAGGACCGCACCAACCGTGCTACGCACAGCTATGGCGAGGTTCCGGGTCTCGAGAACCGCCGGGGCTCTTATTCCACTAACGAGTCGACTCCGGCCACGCCCTTCTACAACAACGTTGCCAAGAACGAGCAAGGCCCGCGCGTTGCAGTCCACGACCGCTCGACTTACACCACTCCCTCTCCCCAGCAGATTGGTGGGATCAACGTCTATTCGGACAGCGGCGTCAAGCACAATGTTGTCACCGTTCCCGTCGATCGCAATCTGGATGAGCTCCTCCGCCAGGAACCCCCTGTTCCGCGTGCTGTGCCTGCGGTCTTCACGCCTGCCTCTCAAATAAAATCTTTGGACCAGAGCCTTGAGAACCGCATCCCCGGCAACCGCAACGTCTACATTCGCGGGCTTCACCCCACCACCGATGATGAGCTGCTTTTCAAGTATGCTTCTCGCTTCGGTGACGTCGAAACTTCCAAGGCCATCATCGACACCTCGACTAGTGCTTGCAAAGGGCAAGTCTGCGCGTCGGCCCTGTGAATGGAACTTTGAGCTGACGCTGTTCTAGGTTTGGGTTCGCCAAGTTCTGCGACGCTCGCGACTCCGAGATGTGTATCCGTGGCTTCCACAAGCTTGGATACGAAGTTGGCTTTGCCAGGGTACGTCTGTTTGTGGTCCCTCTTCTGGACATCGATTAACATGGGAGACAGGAATCCTTCAACTCTCGTCTCAAGGCCGAAGGTGACGACATGTCTACCAACCTGTACATCTCCAATCTGCCCAAGGGTCTCACTGAAGTCGTATGTCCTTCCATCCCCGAAGCTTCCTGCTCTGAAATCATCTGACTCTGTTCAAAGGAGCTCGGCGCCATTTTCACTGGCTACACCATCTTGTCCAGCAAGATCCTCCGCGACAGCATGGGCAACAGCCGTGGGGTCGGCTTTGCGCGGTGAGCATGGATGGTATCTGCGATTGAAGAAGCGTTTATCTGACAGGCCTGCAGCTTCGAGAACCGCGACGTCTGTGACGAGGTCATCCGGGAATTCAACAGCATCGCGGTTGGAGACGAAGGTCTCCTCATGAACATTCGTTACGCGGACACGCCAGCCCAGAAAGAGCTCAAGCGTGTCACGGCGGAACGTCGTCAATTCCGCACCAATGAATACAACATCGGCGCCTACGGCACACCTCTTGTCGGGATCCAGCCGAACATGTACAACCAGCCGTCCTGGAAGAGGGCCATGCCTTCGCAGGGAGCGGTGTAAGTTGGCGTTGGGTCATGCTCTGCATGGTATCTCGGTGACTGACTTGCAAATGATGCAGGGCTGTCAGCGGGCGTGCTACACAGGGCATTGACCGCAACGGCCACTTTGTCGATGAGGAGGCGTCCAACGCTGACGGAGTTGAAGCGCAGCTGGAGTACGATCTCTGCCCTACCATCTCCCAATTGGCACTTGACTGACTTGATGATGTAGACCGACTCTCGAAGAAGAAGAAGCTGGCGGTGGCTCAGATGAAGACAGCGATGAGGGCGTGACGATCCAAGCCGATTCGGTCGATGCTCTCAAGAGCACCCCGGAGATCAAGGAGGAAGAGCATTGAGCTGCGGCGCAAAGCTCGACGGAGAATCTGCTAGGCGGGAGCTGAAGAGGGCCGCCGACCACTTTTGGGAGTTATATTATATTGGGGCCACCGGTGAAGGCGCTAATCACGAAGGTATCGTTTCATCACGGGTCATCTGGAGCAGGAGTTGACGCGGGAGCTTCATCAGAACTGATGATATTCTTTGAACCGATGCGGGTTGTCAGTACTATTTCAGCTACTGTTGTACATTGAACATTAGCAGGCCAGAGAGCACAGTTACAATGAACCATTCGATATTGCCAGGAACCAATTCATGTCGTGCTACCCAGGTGACGTGGACGTGAATTCAGTTCGCGTGGAGAGCCAGAGTGCGAAGCTGAAAGGTGAACGGTGTTGTCTCCAAAGGGAAGAGGTCCGATGACGCACAAACCTATCAGCACACCGTGCACACCGTGTGGCAGGACGGTGAGGCAGGTGAAGGGGCAAGGGGGGCCACCTGCCCCATCTCAGGTGAAGCCAAGGTGGAGCGCACCTGCAGCCATTCTTGCCCGATGCCAGAAGGAAGGCGCCCGAAAGCAACGCTGGCCACGACTGCCACCAACACAACCCTCCACTTGACTTCAGAAACAACCTAAGCTACAAAATCCGCCTACCAACCTCGGGGTTTTCCTCACTTGCAATAGACACAATCGTAAACATCCCATCGCGCGACATCACTCACCAAGATTTCGACGATTCCGCATCCGGCGACCGAATACCAGCGCACACGACTCCCTTCTAGCGCACCCAATTCAATCCCCCCGCAGCCGTTGCCGACCAAGGCTACCCTTCCCACCTCCACGTACGCGCATCCCGTGCAACAAGCGATACCAGCTGTACCCTGAACACCTCGCACTCAGTTATTCGAGGAAAAAGCTTCCATTAGCTGTGTGTGCGCGCGCCAACCAGTTCTTGCTCTGCAGTTTCCCCGGCATCGAGTCACCGCCCCCGAGCTCTCCATTTGACGTGGCCGTGCCAACGCGCAGCGCAATCCCTCCAGCTACCTGATCCATCTGGCTGCGCGCCTCACCACCAACACGGCCAAAGGTGTCTCGTACACCTGTTCTGTCGAGATGGCCGTCCGATACTCGGCAGATTTCCTTCTGCATCTGCGGGAATCTCCGCTATGCACAAAACCAATCGGTCTACCTCCCCTGGAGGACTGGATGGGGTATGAAATCACATTGAATAGCAAGAGGCAGAACTAAATGACTGACCGACTCTTTAGTCCACCTCCAGAACTTGCAACTGCAGCTCGCGCCCAGAATAAACCCAACACCGACCGACGACACCAGGATAGCATGGGATCTTTCGATGGCACGAATCGTAGACCCGGGCTGGATCGCCACGTTTCTCGCAACAGCGCTAGTGAGTCCCTCCTTGTCATTCCTCCTGGTTGGAAAGGAATGTCACTGACAAAGCCATTGTCGCAGATCCGGAAGACATCATCCTCGGCCCTCCCAGAACATCGTTCGCCTCCTCAGGGGGCTTCCGAAATGGCAATGGCCGATCCACTGAGCAGGACAAGGACGCAAAGGATATCGAGGGACGGGATCGCCTCAGCTTCCGCGGGCGCAATGGCGAATCTGACGGTAAGAGCCGAACCCCATGCTTTCGGGATTCCAGCCTTGGCCGCCATGATGATGAAACTGACATGTGCTCATCACAGGTTGGAGCACCGTAAAGCCTCGCAAAAGCTTTGGTCACGAAGGCGCCGAGCGGTTCCAAGGCCGCATGGGAGGAGATCGGGTCAACAATGAGCGCAGGCCACGAGAGCGAGAAGATCGTGATGCCACTAAGGAACGTACTCAACGTACTTTCGACAAAGACGCTGAGGAAGCTGATGGCCGGCCCCGGAACGGACTCAGCAGGGGCAAATCCGAACCCTGGTTCAAGAACGAAGCTGAGAGCAAGCCTTCCTTGACCAACAGGGAGCGCATTGACCGGGCAAAGAGCTGGCGTGATCGCGAAAACAAGGATACCGAGACTTTCGAAAGCAACAACGACCGCACCCCAGGGCGCTCCTACGACCGTAGATGGGACCGCGATCAGCGTACCGAGAGAGCGCCTGAATGGGCCATGGAAGAGCCAGGCCACAAGGCTGGAGGTCATACCGAGGAAGATTTCAAGAAGTTCATGGAGAGCATGAAGGCCGGCAAGTCGTCTTCTGCGGCCTCGGCAAAGCAACCCCTCGACCTCGCTCAGCTCGAGTCTTCCATCAAGGCGGAGCAGCCGGCCGTCGCATCAGCTCCTGCCGTTGAGTCTGGGCCGGACAAGTTCTTCATGGCATTTGGTGGCAATACAGGCCTCAATGTCAGCTCCCCGAGAGTTGAGGTGGACAAGGAGCCGGCTCCCCAGGCTGGCAAGCCTGGCGGCGGGAAGTCTTCCCGGTTCACCTCCTTTTTCAGCCCAGCTCCCCAGGATGAATCGGCCCACAGTAAACCCGTTTCCACCGAATCCCCGAACCCCTTAGCTGCTCTCATGGGAGGCGGAGGTAACATGGGCGCCGCAGCTGGCGCCTCAGGCTCTGATAACGAGAAGCAAGCCTTCCAAGTTCTACTCCAGAAGCTTCAGCGGTCTGGAGTACAGGGGAGCACTCCACCTGCAGCTCAACTGTTCCAGCAGCCCTCTCAGGCTCCTCCCCAGGACTCGTCGCCGGCGGGCCAAGTTCGGTCACCCAGTGGATACCCCCAATTCGCTCCTCCGGAACAGCGGAGTGATTCACGGACGCACTCACAACTCCATGAGATACATGCGCCGCGCCCGGTCATGCCTGTGCATCCATCATCGCACCAGGACAAGCTCCTCCAAGACCTCGTTGAACGTCAGCGCCAGCAAGCTTCCAGTCAGGGCTCCGGCAGGCCCGAAGTGAACCGCAACACAGAGTTCCTCATGAACCTCATGAAGTCCCAGCCGGAGCCCATCCGCACCGAACAGATGCTGGTTCGTATGCATCAGCAAAGGAACCCTTCCATGTCTCACATGCCAGAACGCGAGCCAGACTTTGCGCCTCAGGGAGGTCGCAGCTCGCAGCCTCCGATGCGTGGTCAACCTCCCCCTGGTTTCATGGAGGAACCGTTCCACCGGGGTGAGCCCGAAGGCCGTCAGCAGCCCACGCAAATCCTTCAGCGTCCTCCGCCGCCGGGTCTGGATCAGATGGGACCTGGCTGGATGGCACAAGGTGGAGGCCCGATTCCACCTCAGCAGCAGCGTAACATGGGACCTCCTCCAGGCCTCGCAGGTGGCCCTGGCGGACCCGGTGGGCCGGCACGCAACCATCCCGGCATGCCTGGCATGTTTGCTCCCGGTCCCGGGCCAAACTTCCCTCCCGGTGCGGGCTTCCCCCCTCCGGAGAATATGAGTGGACCGCCTCCGCGTGGAATGCCCCCTCCCCCAGGCTTCTTCGGCGGCCCTCCGCCCCCTGGCTTCATGGGACCTCCGGGTATGGCTGGCCCGGGGTTCGGCGGCCCTGGCCCGGGTCCTGACGGGCCCGGATTCCCTTTCGATGGTCGGGGCATGCCGCCCCCTCCTGGCGCAGCTCAGGCTTTCCGCCGCCAGTAGTCCGCCATGCTGGAGCCTCAGCAAAGCAATGCACCCTGCACTGCCACCATACTGCCAATACGTTGCAGTTAAAAAACAAACATACCATGCCATTTGTCCGCAGACTTCAAGACTCGCCCTCATTTGAGCCAACCGACTATACCGGGAGCTGCATTGTACTGGCTGAAGTGCTTTCAATCCCCGCCTATGGGGCATAGCATTCATGCCAGGTAGTACGAATTCCTCTTGGCTCTTTACTACAAATTCTTTCCGCGGGCCTCTCTACATCTGGGTCTGCAAGCCACCGTATCCTCGCTTGGTGTGTGTACCACTACTGTTCACTACAACTCACAGTGAACCGCGTTCTCGTCTGTGTCTGCCGTGAGGCATCGGACACACTTTGCTTTCAGCAAGTTCTTTCCAGCCTAGGAACGCAGTATGAACGCGTCAACCTTGGATGGGCAGGCATTTTCGTTGCCGAGGCAGCCATGCGGGTATCTGTTTGGTGTTTGATGGGGGTTTATCAAGGGATCAAACGAGGCCATCGAGCTCCGGCTTGGGACCTCGTTGCAAATACGGCCAACTACATGGGAATGAATGAATGAAATTGGCATGATGAATGTGGGGAACCCTCCCGTGACGACGTGTATTCTGAACGATGCTGGGTGGCAATCTATGCGCAGGGGAGGGTACTTGCTTGCTGATGTTCCATCACTGTATACATATATGAGCCATTGACTGACGAAGCAGACAACACGGGGGCACGGCCTGGTGTCAGGCTCCCTTCCCCCCAGGAACGATGCTACTCCCAAGTCGTAAATTATGATAGCCAGCTATCTTCTTTGTACACACCACCATCCCCATGCCCGACCTCATACAAAATGGGCCCGCCTCGGAATGCAAAAACCTTGCCCCTCTCTCCAAATAGACACACCGGGACGCCGCGCTCAAGGCAAGAAACCAGAAATGCCGTAGGGAAAACTGCCGCATGCTTCTTCAATGTCCCACGTCGTGCCGTCGGCAGGCGACGCGCGGGCTCGGGTCGATCTACACGAAGCGCCGGCGACGTGCCGACGCTCAGTCCTTGGAGGACTTCTTCATGCCGAGGAAGTTGCGCTTCTTCTTCTCCTTCTCGAGCTTGTGCGGCTTGCCGCTGCCGGCGGGAGCGGGAGCCGGAGAGCTCGAGGGCGAGGGGGTGCCGTTGGCCATCTGCGGCGGCGGGCGGGGGCCCAGGGACATGTTGCCCATCTGCGCCGTCGGGGGCGGGGCGGGACGGCCGGTTGGTCCGCCGGCGGGACCCGGCGAGGGCCGCTGGCCGGCGCCCGGGGGAGGCATGCGGGCGTTCTGGGGCGGCATGGCGGGCTTAGGTGGTGGCGGGCGCTCGTGGATCCAGTCGGGGGCGCGCGGCTTGGGGCGCGTGACGGGGAGGTCGAGGCGGCGGTGGTCCTTGCTGAGGTCGCGGAGCTGGCGGACGAAGAGGCTCGGCGAAAGCATGTGCGAGGAGACGAGGAAGATGTCCTTGCCGCGGGCGGCGCCGAGGTCGTGGCAGACGCGGTTCTCGCTGAAGGTGGCGCCGCCGGCGAGGAAGACGATGAGCCGCTGGCGGTTCTCCGGGGGGCGGCGGCCCGAGGCGGCCCAGTTCGGGCGGCCGGCGCGGAGGGAGCCCTGCTGCGCGGCCATGAGGTCCTCGTTGGGGTCCATCGGGGGTTTCTGGTAGGGGAAGAGTTCTTGGTCGAGCGTGCCACGGCACAGGTCTTCGAGGAGCGACTGCAGCGCCGGCTCGAAACGGGACAGCGCATACTCCTCATTGCTCTCGACGTCTTTTGTGTTCTTGGGAAAAAGGGGTGGCGTGGGCTGGCGCGTCTCCTTCAGGACGCGCTGTACACGCCCGCCCAGCAGCTCGAGGTTGTGGACCACATCCGCGTCTTCTTGCGGGAGCTGGGCGTGGTGGAGGAGCAACTTGACGTCGTTCGCGATGACGCCCTCGCGGTACAGGACGTACAGAACGATCAAGCGTAGCCTGTCGCCGGGCGTGATGGCCTCGTTATCGCACAGCCTGGCGACTTGCTCGAGCGTGTTCTTGGCCCTCTTATTCTCCTCGTCCAAGCCCGTGGCGAGGGTCTGCTCGACCGAGGCGATCTCTCCTAGGTTGTGCTTTTCGAACAGCCCCATGGCGTCTCCGGCCATGTTCATGTGGAGTGAGTAGGCCTGCTTCATTTCTGTGAATTCCTTCATGCCACCCAGCATGGCCTTCAAATCGTCGACAGTGCTCTTTCCGGCATCCGAGTCGAGGAATTGCGGGTTCGCGGCGAGGAACTTTTTGAAATCCGCACCGAGCTTGTCGATCGTGTCCTTCATGTGCCTGTGTCGGTTCTCCACCCAGACCTTGTCTTTGTCGGTCAACTCGTAATCAGCCTCTTCCTCCTCGGGGGTGCCCTGGTTGGTGACTGTGCGGTAGGAGATGGTGTCGCCCTCCTGGACCGGCAACAGGTCGTGAGCCATGGCTTCGTAGGTGAATTCGTGCACAAACGGCGCTGTCAGGTCCATGCTCCTGTCTGTAATCACAAGTGTGCCCTGTAACCTCGAAGTCTGTGGTGGGAAGTCCCTGTTATACTGAGCGTACTGGTCGAGCTCGTCTTGTACGAAGCGGGCGAGGTGCATGCAGAGTACGCTGGCCTCGTGTATTGGATTTCTGGGTGCGTAATAGCGGACTTTGGGGTATTCTCCTAGCGTAACGCAGACTCCTGTGATCTAGGGCCGACAGTCAGAACCCGAGCCAGAAGCAATCGAGAAGCAGCCTTACCTTCAGCGCCAGAGCCTGCAGGTGGTCGCGCACCAGGTTATTACAGCCCGGGTGGTAGAGGATAGGAAAGCTCCAAGGGTCTCTGAAGGTGACGAGATGAGACTGTCGAGGGAAGAAGTCGATAGTCAGAGTCTCATAGGCAGCAATGTTCCTTGCTCCCGGCGAGCCGTCCAAGTGGCGGCGCAGCTGGGGGTCCAGGAGGCCGGTCCAGACGAGGTAAGCCTGGCGGTATCTTCGGCGCTCCAGGTCGGCCAGGAGACATTCGACCACGTGTGGCAGGGGCGAAAGCAGGTATATGGCGTCCATGTCCGGCACGGGGTCTCGCTTCGTCTCGATCGTCACAATGTCTGCGCCAACGGGTCAGAAGCTTCTCGCATGAGACGGAGGAGGGTGCAAGGGGGACCATGCGCACCTGTGACATTGATGTTGAGGATGTCATCTTGCGTGGCTACATTATCGACAATCTTCTTCGAGGCCTCGTCGACGACCAGGAATTTCCACTGGAGGAGTCGAAGTGTTAGCACAGCCAGGCTTCAGGGTCGGGAGAGCTCCGTACGTCGCCTCGTGTGATGTTTCGGATGGTGCTGATGATGACTGCGAGCAATTAGTGACCAATCAGGCAGGTGACTCATCAGAGGCCTTACCATCGTGCTGTTCCTGGATGATGGAGGCGCCCATGGTGGTTAGGAGCCTCTTTGTCGCAGGCTCGCGATGTGGTGACGATGGGGGAAGCTTGGTTGGTGGGGGTTTCTGCAGCCAGGCGTTAACGACCAAGGTGACACGGGAAGAGGAGGGAAGCTAACCAGGATGTCATCCAGCGCCGCAGCGATCCCCCGCTAGCGCCCCTTGCCGAATGGAATCATGAAACCGGACCGGCACCTGGAGATTACATAATCAGGGGCCGAGGAGACCTACGACATGGAAGGAAGCTTTGGGGGGAGTAGGCTCTTCTTGTCATGCTTCTACCTATTACACCCGCCTAGCCGAACTCATCTTGAGCTGTGGCCTCCTTGTTCTCTGAGCTCACCTCGTGTAAGGGTGCCGTCTCTAAGCTCGCCACGTTGCCCGGCCTCACAGCTACACTTGCCCTTTTGGCTCGGACTTGGCCGCCGTCTAAAGCCTCGGTCTCCTCATCAACTATAGACTCCTCTTCATTACTTCCAGAGTCGCCCCGCTCTTCACCGGCTGAACCAGGCTCCAGCTCCTCGTCAAGGTGGGCCTGGAGGCCCAGAACAAAGTCATGCGCAAGGGAGAACTTGGTGATGCCGTTCTGCGCCGGCAACTCCGAGTAGAGCCTCTGTGCTTCGTTCAGGCACCGCTGTGCCTGGATGGACTTGGATTGAAGCAGCCACGCCTCGGCACCCAGCACAGCCCAGACCGCGGCCTTCCGCGTCCGTCCACCCCAGGAGCCTGAGCCGACGGTGGGCTTGCAGGCGTAACAGATGGCGAGGCGTTCCTTGGTCAGGGCATCGCCGATGGGACCCAAGATCTTAGAATCGAGAAGCTTCATGCCCCACTTGCCGGCTTCGTCGATGGCGCTGCCACCCCTGAGTCGCAAGAGCTCCAGGCCCAGAGTTAGGGATCGCAGAGCACCAAACGGCGAGTTGCACCGCGTGTTGTAGGAGTAAAAAGCGGCCTCCAGCATCTGGTCCAACGTGTCGGCACGAGCTTTTGACGACATGGTCTGTGGCATAATCAGGAGACTCAGCGCCGCCATCTCGTTCGTCGCAGCATGGTACTTCCAGGCCTTAGCGTCGTGGAAGTCAGACCGAACCAGATCATAAGTCGAATGGGCCAGTTTGAAGTCCCTCAGCATGAACGCGAAGTCTGCCAGCTTGCGCATGATGGCCTCGGACGCGTCTGGCTTGTAGTAGCCGAGCGACTCGAAGCTGTCCGACGGAGTGCCGCTTGAGCCCATTGACGAGCGGCCCCCGCCGAATCCTCCCCACTTCCGGGACAGATTCATGAAGCGCCCGGTGATGCCTCGTCTTCTAGAGGCTACCTGATCGTTCCAGAGAGAGACGTGGCGCTCCATTGTCGGGATGATGGACTGCGTCACCATTTCCCGGACAAAAGTGCGGATGGCAGTCGCGTCAGACTCGAAGATGTACCTCGTCGGGTCGTCGAAGCCCCCTTCAGCCTCACTTCTCTGAATGTCCGCCAGCTCTTCCTCGGCAGTCATCCAGTCACTTCGGGGTAGCGGTATGCTATCGTCGTCCGTCTCTGCGCTTTGGCTGCTCCTCAGCCGCAGCAAATGACAATGCAGGCCCAAGTGACGCTTCATCTGATCGAACAGTGAGAGTGACCGTGTGATATCATCGTTTTCCTCGTCGTGGACCAGGACGTAATAGCGCAGGTACTCGCCGTCGACCCATCCTGGCAACTTCTTCTCCCCCGCCCTCGTCTCGTTGTAAAGTAATCTCAGCTCCTCAATGGGTGACTTGCTTCGTGAGCTGATGGCGATAACGCATGCGACGGGATGCGAGAAAGTCTCGTGTGCCGAAACAGGAATGCCCGAAAGTAACCGCCGCAGGTAAAGTGAGTAGTATGGCGAAGTGGCCTCGATGTCGAGGCCTTGCCTCGTCAGGTGGCCGTGGTGTGGTAGGCCGTGGAGGGAGTCCTCCGCATATCTAAGGTGGCGCTCGACAACCGTCTCGACATCTTCCAACCTTCGCTTCTCCTTTGCTGTCTTCTCCGACATGCCATTCGCAAGGGCTGCCGTGCTCTTCGTGCCACTCGTAGTCGTGCTGGGCGCCTCGATATTCTCTCCAAGCCGCACGAAGCGAATGGAGTAATCATCCCAGGCTCGGCTGGTCCCATTACTATCTCTAATAGTAACCTTGCCCTGAATTCTCTCGCCGAACGGCCGTAGTAGCTCCCATAAGCCGTCCTTGAATCCCTTCCCTTTCGCAAAGTCGCCCGTGTCTTCGGATGCGTAGATGGCGACGTGGGGGACGTAGGACTTCAGCAGCAAGCTCAGGGGGTCGCCCGGGCTGTCGGAAGCGACGTCCATCAGGGATCTGCTCCCTATACCACCCGACACCGAGCCCGATGCATTGGGTCCTGGAGATCCGGCGCGACCGACAGGTGACATGGACCTAGATTCTGGCGGGGTCTGTGTTGATGCGAACAGCGACGCTGCCGAAGGATTCGCTTTTCGATACGGTAGAGAGAGCTGCGACTCGGAGAGAGGATGACCTTCGAGGACTGGCCGCCTCTTCGTCGGCCTCACGACCGAGGCCGCCGTGGGCAAGGTCTGGAGCGAGGCGGAAGGCGAGACATCTTGGTCGGGGGACTGCATGGAGACGCAGCTTCGGTGTCAGTCAGCCAAGGCGGCTGCCGACTACAAGTTGATAGGCTCAATTTCGGTAGATGTGGTCAAGAGGAGAACGGACGGGCGAAGTTATCTGTCGTTGGGGATCGTCATGAGGTTTGGTAAGTGAAGGCGCAACTGGAGACTAGGTGTTGACGCTTAGATGTCGACAGCTGGGTGTCGAAGACCGAAGTAGTAGCGCGAGCACCTTTGGTTGGCTCAATCTCTCTGTAAAAATAAGTGCGCCATGCAAAGGAACGAACTTCCACGTTGTAAAGTATGCGTGGGTGAAGAGTGAGGTTTGGGAGTGTTGGCAAAGAAGTCATCGAGTACAGGACTCGAGATGTTCCTGGTTAATTGCGCGTGACGGCGAGTGCCGGTGGACCCCCGTTACTTGCAATCCGAGCCCGGGCGGGTGACGGAAGGGGCCCTGCAGCTGGAGCTCACCTACGGTCCAGGTAGGTATGTACCACGCCGCCACGGGCTGCTGACGTTGTGGGCCTGCAAACGGGACGTCATCCCAATACAGCGTAGACCTTTAGCCAGGCTCCGTCCTCACTTCAATATCACCAAACACACTCGCAACTTCGCGCCGCAATGCCGTCGAATATTTCAGACTATCTCGCCAAAAACTACCTGGTGGCAGACCCGAAACCGTCTAAGAAGCGCAAACGCAAAGAAGCCGCCGCCTCCGGGCTCATCATAGCCGACGACGACGATTCATCCTGGGCCAAGCCCACCACCGCCGACGACGATGGCTTCGACGGCCCCGTGACAGTGTCAGGCACCAGTGCCGAGTTCCGCCGCGCAAAAAAGTCAAACTGGAAGACCCTCGGCGACCCCTCGAACAAGAAACCCGACGCAGAATCCGCCGCGGCAGACGCCATCCTCGCCTCCGTGGCCGCTGAAACCCGCGCCGCCCAGGACCGCGACGATGAGATGCCCCTCGTCGACGAGTCTTCCGTCGTCAAGATGAGCGACGGCACGCACGCCGGCCTGCAGTCTGCGGCTGCCGTGACGGCGCAGCTGGCGCGCCGCAAGGCCATGGAGGAGGCCGAATTTGCCAAGCACAAGCGCGACAACAAGGAGGAGGAGACGGTGTACCGCGACGCCACAGGCAGACGGGTCGACATATCCATGAAGCGCGCGGAAGCGCGGCGGGCGGCCCTCGAGGCCGAGGAGCGGGAAAAGGAGCGCCAGGCCAAGATCTTGCCCAAGGGTGACGTGCAGGCCGCGCAAGCCAAGGCGCGGAGAGAGGCGCTCGAGGACGCGAAGACCATGGCCTTTGCAAGGACGGCGGACGACGAGGAAATGAATCGAGAGCTCAAGGAGAAGGATCGCTGGAACGACCCGATGGCTCAGTTCCTGGCCCCGTCAGAACAAAAGGGCGCCAAGGGCAAGAAAGGCAAGAAGCGACCGGTGTATACGGGGGGCGCACCGCCAAACAGATATGGCATTCGCCCGGGCTATCGGTGGGACGGCGTGGACAGGGGCAACGGGTTTGAGTCTGAGAGGTTCAAGGCCCTCAATCGGCGAGAGCGGAACAAGGGACTGGATTATGAATGGCAAATGGATGAATAGGCGAGGTGCCTGGTCTATCAGAGAAGGCCCTTAAGTCCATGAATATCTTCTTGACAATGCGCCTGCCGCCGTATTCGTTTTGCATTGCGCACGACATCTATATGACAGTAAAGCGTGGCTCAGAACTCTACGATCTGAGTATCTGTCGCATCTGCCACCCAGGCACATAGCCTCTGGCTGTCTCCTTAGTCCTTGCGGCGCATTTCCTTGTCCGCGCCATATGTCGTGTTGGCCTTGACCATGGCGATAAATTGGCCCTTGGGAGTCTGTCCAGGGCCGTCGCCCACTCTGCCACTGAATGCCCTGAGGAGGTCGCTGAGCTTGATACCAGGGCCTCCAGGGGGCGGGAGCACGCGGCGGAGCTCGGCAACCTCAATTGGGGTCGACTGACTTGGCGAGGCAGCACGGGTGCCAGGACTAGTGGGCGAAGCAGCTGAGGCATCTTGGTCAGTATCTCGGCAGCAAGAAATAGAGCCTGGTGAGGACGGAGGAAACTTACCACCTGCGTTGGCCGGGACAGGGCTGCCAGCCCGCGATCCTGTGGGCGTGCCCCTGGAACCAGTCCCGATGATGAGCTTCTTCTTCCGCGGCAACGCGCCGTCCGACATCTCGCCGCCAGTGGCTTCCCCATCACTACCAGAGCCCATGCCCAGCTTGTGCTTTTGACTGCCAGCTCCCGACGGCAATGGCGTGCCGGATCTGCTTGGCTGGGCAGAGTTGCCGGCCGTCTTCTTCTGCTTCTTCTTGCGAGAAGACTCGGTACCGCTGGACTCGGAAAGGTTAGGGGAGCCAGGGCGCTTCAGCGACTTGCCCTTTTTAGCGGCATCTGCCTGCTTCTGTTTGCCGGATGGTGTCAGGGTGCCCTTGGACGACAACGCGTTCTTATCCTTGCCATCTGTTTTCTGGGCGGAGGGATCCTGGCTGGAAGGCTTGTCCTTGTCCTCTTCTTTGTTTTCCTCCTCCTGTTTGTCCTTATCCTGCTCCTCATCCGAGTCATCCTCGCTCTAGAGTCACGGTTAGTGGAACGTCTAGCTGTCTCAGGCTCCTGATACATACCGATGAAGACTCGAAGGGGTCATAGCCGCTGTCTGAGTCGTCGTCCTGGTAAATAGTCTCCTTCTCGCGCTTGATCAACGCCTTGGTCATCTTTTTGCCTTCCTTCCGCCTGAGTTCCTCCTGAAGCCTGCGCTCAAGCTCTTCCTTCTCGACCTTGCCTTCATCCGCATCGCCGAAAAGGTTTGCTCCCAGCTGATCGCGCCGAACGCGGTCTTCCGAGTTCTTCTGTTCTTCGTCGCCATCGGGCTCAAAGTTGGGTGCTTCGTCGTCATCTTGGAATTCGTCGCCCTCGAAGTCTATTTGATCGTGGTCGAACCTTTCCTCCATGGAAGCATTGCGGAAGGTAGCGCTCTCCGTCTTGATACGGGCGGGGCCATGGAAATATTGCCTCGTCTCTTCCATCTCCTTTTGCTTGGCCTGCTTTTCCCTGTTCTGCATGACCCAACGCGACACGCCGTTGTTCTGCTTGACCAGAGCCTCGGCCTCCTCGAGCTTCATGTGGTCGAAGTTGGGCTTGGCCACAAACTTGTACCATTTCTCCAGGGGCACCATTGCGAACTTGCCGTCTTGGGTGGCAACCAGGCAGACATGAGTCTCAGACATGGGGGCAACGTACGAGCCGACCCATACGTTCTTTCCGTCGACATCCTCGATATGCCACGGCAGTGCCTCTTCATAGCGCAGATCCATTTGTTTCTTCTCCTGTTCGCTTCGGGGCGTTCGATAGAAGGATACGCCCCGCTCCTCCTGCTTCGGTTGCTTCACCCTTTGAGCAGGGTCCTTGAGTGACGGCGCACTCTTGGCAGCCTCCATAGCCTTCCAGGCCTCCTTGTCGGCTTTCAACTTGGCCAGTCTCTCCGCCTCCTTCTCATCTACGGGATTGGCCTCTGGCTCTGGTGCTTCAGGTTGCTTGACCTCACGGCCAGCAGCCGGCTGGCGGGGGTCGCGACGTTGCAATGTTACGGGTCTCGTGAATTCGTCCTGATTTGTCGGGTCGATGGTGGCTTTGGGGTTCGTAGAGTGAAACTTCATGATGTGGTGGCGCATGCCATCGAACAGGGCGCGCTTCGTCGTTACGATCTTCCATTCACGGGCATTAGCCGGCATGGGGTCGGTCCACCCGCCGTTGGCAGCCGCCTTGTTTCGATGCTCGGCGATTCTGGAGAGTAACTGCGTTGACTGTGCTTCTGGGTTAAGGGAGGAGGTCGCTTGAGATCGGCTGGGACCAGCCGCGGATGCGCCAGGCCGGGCAGACGCATTCTTGGGCTGGGGCTTCTTTCGGGCAACGAGAGGATCAGCGCGCGGCCTCCTCTTCATGGGCGGAGGGCGAGGTCTTCCATTCGGATCTTGAGGGCCGGCCGCGTTGGGGCGCGGGTTCTGCCCGTTTGGCAGTCCTGGAGGAGGTGCGCTCATGATGTCACCGGCGAGAACAAACTCCTAGTCGGCTTGAAGTAAGGGTGTTGTAATCGCAGGCCGGCGTGAACGAAGCTAGATCGAGCCAGGTGCTGTCGTTCGGACAAGAGCGTGTCTCTTGCTGGGTGCGACCGTTGTGGTTTTGCGGCAAAGAGAGCTCAAATGCCTTCGGAAATGATCGGGTTCCTCTGGAAAATCGCGTTCTGGGATAGAAAGAGTCTATATCCAGCCGTCGGCGCGTAAATGATGCAAGCTGACGGCGCGCCGGGGTGGGAATGGTGGAAGGATGGAGGGATGTTCGTAGATTCGAAGGTCCAGGCTACGAGCGGGAGCTCAGACGCGAGGGAGGTGAAGAGCACACTGACGACAAAGGACCCACACTGCCTTCCACTTGGACAATGGCCTGAATGGAAGTACTGTAGAACAGCCAGGCAGAACAAAGCACTAAGCCATGTACATGCTTGTTGCTTAACTGGCTAATGCAATACTTACCAACACCCCACGTTGGTCCCCTCCAAGGTGGATCCCTTCCCTCCAGGAGCTCATCAACCCTTCAATATCCATCCTGAGCAAGTCGGCTAGACTTTATTTACTTCAGAACCTTAGCAGCCTGCATCACCTGGGTCAAGCAAGGGGACAGCAATTTTGCTCTCTAGGCTTTTCATGATCAATGCTTCCAAAAAGCACTATACACTGAACCTTCATTCATGGAGACGCTCGGCAAGGCACTTTCACCAGCATACGGGCCAAGTACCCCGCCGAGCCTTTCCCCTACAACCGCATCACTCAAGTGAGGCCTTGACGGACGGACTGCAGCGAGTGCAGCCATCGCTTGTTCCCAAGGTATGTTCCCACAGATGCCTCCGGTGCATATTGTTCAAGACGCGGCTCATCTTCCGGTCAAGTTATCTTCATCTCATCTCATTCAATCACCTCCAGATTGATCCACCAACACGTTCAAGAGCCATGGACTCAAGGCATAATGGATATCAAGGGCGTCCGCCCCCCGGCCTGGCTCAGAATGACCTTCTTGAAGATCGCCTTCGCAACATGATATTGAGCAATGCATCTCCCAACGAAGGCCAAGTCTCGGCCCAGAACGATCCTCAAGGTCGAAGCCAACACCCGGCTTCCTCTGTCGAGGCAAAGCCTACTCGAGCCGCCCTGGACGACCTTCACCTTCAGCCAGGTCAAGCCCACCAGCAAGCGCCTCAGGCTGATGGTCAGCCGGATCAAGCACCTCCCTCACCCAAGGCTTCACGCAAGCGACCAAATCAGGCGCAGCGTCGTCAGATGAATGCACAACTCTCTATCCCCGTCGATACCCGCCCTATCGACCCGCGGCCCGTTCGCCAGCCTGGTCACGATGCTCAACACACAGTGATGCATCAAAGGGGGCAGCACGATGGCTTCCGCCACCAGAATGCCGGGTTCAATCAAATCGCATCACACTCATGGTCTCAAGGTCCCCAAGAGCAAGGCCGCGGTCGGCCCCAAAGATGGAGTGGTGGCCAAAGAGGTCATTCTCAAGTTGCTCATCATTGGGGCAGGGGACAGCCTAGCCAACAAGGGACATACCATGGCTTTCAGAATGCTGCGCCAAACCGTGGTGGGCGTGGCTCTCACGGTCAGCTCTACAACCCTCACGGCAATCAGCACCAGCAGATGCAGCCGGAGGATATCGCCGCGCAGGCTGCCTTTCTGGATGGTATCTGCGGGACACTGATCGCTGGTGCGGAGATCGAACGTGAAGATATCGCCGAGAAAGAATCGTTCCGTCTCCAGGCCGAGGCCATCTCTCGACAGGTCATACATGAATTTGAAGTACAGCAGCACGGGCGTCAAGACTTCGCGCCCGAGTCTGTAGTTCTGCAATGCTTTGGCAGCCTGGCCTCGGGCTTCGCCACGAAAGCTGCAGACATGGATCTCGGTCTCATCTCACCCCTGTCCGACCCTCAACCTGATGCTGGAAACTCTGAAATCCCCCGGCTCATCGAAAAGGCTTTTCTCGATCATGGCTTCGGCGCCCGACTGCTGACTCGCACTCGCGTTCCCATCATCAAGGTCTGCCAGAAGCCATCTGAGTCCCTAATGCAAGATCTGTTGGCGGCCAGGCACAAGTGGGAGCATGGCATAGTCGATCAACCCGAAGATGCCGACCAAGAAGAGCACGGAGACACGGTCGCCAGTCCCAAGGACCATGTCGATGCCCCGGCAGAGCCTGACCAGAACCCAGCTGGCGTACCTTCGACTTCACAGCAGTCCCAGCATGTCAAGTTCTTCTTGCGACAGTCCCACAACCAAAGTCTGACCGCATATCATGGATCGGCTAAGCGTCTTCTTCGAAACCTGCATGGGCGCGATATTGCCATGTCCAATTACCGGGACTTCAATCGCGAAGATTGGGAAATCTTGAACGGTGTCTGCCAGGCCTTCGTTCAAGGACTCCATAACCCCGAACTAAAGAGAAGGCTGCTGAGCTACAGGTCACTATCATCTACACCGGTTAACGGAGATGCTTGGCGGTCTCTTCATGGTGTTTTCACGCAAATGGAGGGCGAAAGCATGGTCATGCTGTGGGAAAAGCGCACGGTACAAGAGAAATATCCTGGCAAAGAACCTGCTGCTGAAACAGCTGTGTCGCACTGGAAGAGCTTGCAGGATCAACCTGATTATGACCTCGACCCTGTCATGTTCAGCAAGCAACTCCAGATTCACGTCGATCGGCTCAAGAAGCTTGCAAGCATTCAGCTCCTGACCCTCGAGCAGACACAGTTCGAGACCGCCACAGAGTACCATCAACGTACAATGCGAATTATGTCGAATCTGCGGCCATCGCAGTCTGTCTCCATGGAAGAATTCGAAAAGACCATCACAGGCCACTACGTGGCCGGTATTCATTCACACAAGATTAAAGCCCAATTGGAAGACTTCGTCCAGACTGTACCGGAGCAACACCTTGTCAGAATCGCAGCGTTAGCCCTGCGCCACAAGAGCCTTCAATTGGCGGCGGAGTATGAGAAGGCGCTGGAGAAGAATCTCTACGACTCGTCCTTGGAGCCAACGATCCGCGCATACATGGAAGTTCTTCAAGGTCCCCTCGTCAAGTTGGAGAATGGACTCGACTACATCATCCCGAAGCCTGATGAGCGGCTTCTCGAAGTGATCGAGGGCTTGCCCAACCCTTCCAAGATGGCCCCCAACCAGCCCCGTGACCGCTATAGGGATCAGCTTGAGTTCCCCAAGTCTGGCGTCGGCGTTCAGTCTGACCTCAACTTCTCTGCCCACCTCGCTCTGCAGAACACGACGCTCCTCCGGTGCTATTCCCACACAGATCCTAGGGTTCGGCCTCTCATCCTCTTCGTCAAGCACTGGGCAAAGATGCGTGGCATCAACACACCGTATCGTGGTTCACTGTCGTCATACGGCTACGTGCTCATGGTGCTTCATTATCTGGTCAATGTCGCACAGCCCTTCGTGTGCCCCAATTTGCAGGCCTTGGGACCTCCACCGCCCGTGCCTGTTGATTCAACAGGCAGGCTTGTCATTCCGCCAAATGCCGATGGCTCACCAGCAAATCCTCAGTTGGACGAAACTATTGCTTGTCGCGGCCGCTTTGTCGGCTTCTGGCGCGACGAGGGTGCCATTCGGCACCTCGCTTCCGTAAACCAGCTTAACGGAAATCGCGACTCAGTCGGTCACCTACTGCGCGGCTTCTTCGAGTACTATGCCCAAAATGGCGCCATGTCAACGTATCGCGGCGTCCGCGGGTTTGATTGGGGCCGTGACGTTCTTAGCCTTCGAACACCCGGCGGGCTCGTCTCGAAGCAGGCCAAGGGCTGGACCGGAGCCAAGACCGTTCTTGAATACCAGCCTAACAAGAATGTCTCGGCCTCGCCTACCGACCCTGCGGACCCTGTCTCGGGCGACCCGGCCCTCCAGTCCCCGGCGGAAACCGTGCTGTCCCCCGTCAGCCAGAACGCGCCGAGCAGCGCCAACACTGAGACTGGCAAGCCGCCCCCCGGCACTGAAGTCAAGGAGGTTCGCCATCGTTACCTATTTGCCATTGAGGACCCGTTCGAGCTGGATCATAATGTCGCCCGTACGGTGACGCATAACGGCATCGTCTCGGTCCGCGACGAGTTCCGCCGCGCCTGGCGCATCATCAAGACGGTTGACGCCAGTGGTCAGGGTCGCGCCATGCATGAGCAACTCCTCGAGGACGTTAACGCCGTCCAGGCGGAGGACAATGCGGACAGCTTCAGAAATTTGTTAGTGGAGCTTCACGGCCTTAGGACGAAGGCTGGATGATGTCTGCTCCGTAATTGGGTCTCTCCTCGAACTCGGCGAGCGAGAGTGTATCAGCGAAACTGGAAGCATGTGCTGGAAAAAGAAATGAGGAGTCATGTGCTGTCACGAGAAAAGGGATGGACTGCCATGAAGTCACGAAGAGATGTCACGAGTGGACGAAGAGGAAGGAAAAGATACTTGTATTGTAGCCAAGTTACCAAGTCGCCAGAGGGGCTGGATGGTTTATTGCCAACGCGAAAAGTACTTGCATCACAGTTTGATATGTTCAAAGAGCCCTCGCGCTCCGCGCCCACCAAGCCCGAAGGCATGCGACCCCCAAGGGTCAAGCGAGGTGCTTACTGACAAAGGCCAGACCGAGGGACCCCTCAATTAAGTTTGATATTCCAACGTTCCGTTCAGAGCACATTCTGGGTTGAATCAGGCCCTGGCTCTCCGAAGAAAGCAACCGCTGGATGATGACGTGACAGGTCATCGGAAAAGGAGGAAGTAAGGGGACGGCGAGCTTGGAAGCCACCGAATTACTGCACGCATCGTACGTCTCCAATGAAACGCCGAGGATGGACTGAACGTTGCTTCATGATTTCCTCTAGATATCTTTCCATGCTCATCATGTGTCAGTCGCGCACCAGTCTTACCTCCAACCTAGAAATCATTGCCGTACGCCTCGCTAAAATGCCACCCGATGTGTAAATCAAGGCACCGAAAGGAATTGCCGTACATGTCCGCGAGGGACGTGTGAGTTCCCAATCAATCCAGCACGTGTTGGTACAGAGGAGAGATGGACTCGCCGTAGTGGTTGCGGCGGATGGCTTCGGCGAGCAGGAAGGACAGGTCGAGCACGACGAGCTTGGTGATGGGCTTGACGCGCTCCTGCTGAATGGGGAAGCTGTTCGTCACAACGATGGTGTCGATGCACTCGCATTTCTGCATCTGCTCCAGACAGTCGCCGCCAAACACGCCGTGGGTCGCGATGCAGTAGACCTTCTTCGCACGGCCCTTCTTCACCACGCTCTCGGCCGCAGCAATCCACGATCCTGGCTTGTCGATCATGTCGTCGACGATGAAGACCGTGCGGTTCTTGACGTCGCCGACGAGGGTGATGGTGTGCTCCACCTTGGGGTCCTTCAGAACGTCCTCTTCCTCGTCGGACTCGTTGGTGGCGTCGCCCGAACCGCCGAGGGCGTGGGGTGCGGGTGTGAAGAAGGACGACGCGTGCGACATGGTCATTGGGTCGGGTTCATCTCGGGTGCTACCGTCGGCGACAGAGGTAGCTGGCGATGCATAATCGTCATCCACAATGTGCCCCTGGACCAAGCGAGCTTGTGTCACCTCGTGAGCCGGGCCGTCGTCATACTCGCTCTCGTCCGCATCCTCCGCGCTAGAGCCCTGTTTCGGAGTGGTAGGTCGACCACTAACATTGCGGCTGCGCGGGTTGAATCGCTGCGGTGAGCCCTGCGTGTTTGCCCTCACCCGAGTCAATCGGGTAGGCGTGCCGTTCGTCTCCTTCTCAGGCTCTTCCTGCTTTGGCTCGGAAGTCGGTGGCTTCGTTGGGCCTGATGTCTCCAGGGGCGTTTCCCGGGCGTATGCGCCATCGAGGGGGTTCATGATGATGCTGTTGATCATGTTGGCGCCCCGCTTCTTCTTCTCCGTGGTGACCATGCCAAAGTTGAGCTTCAGCGCATCAGCCAGGGAAGTGACGCGTTTTGTGCCGCCAGCGTTCTTCGAAACGACGACTGCTTCCCTCCAATTATGGACGTTGCTGCGAATCCACCGTGCGATGATCGGTTCGGCGTGCAGGTTGTCAACCGGGCACTTGAAAAAGCCCTGCATCTGGGAGGCGTGCAGGTCGACGGTAATGACATGCTTGATGCCAGCCATGGTCAAGAGGTTCGCCAGCATCCGGGCCGTGATGGCACCACGATGAGACTTCTTCTTCGACTGCCGACTGTAGGGGAAGTATGGGAGGACAGCTGAAGCGGCATCTGTGTCAGCCACCTACGCGCGGTGTTCCTGGTGGTATTCGGGACACCATACCTGTGACCTTGTTCGCGGAGCCGCCCTTGCATGCAGAGATCATGATGAGCAGCTCCATGATGGTATCATTGACCTTGGGGCTTCCAGACTGGACGATGAAGACGTCCTTCTCTCGCACGCTGGTGAGGATCCGCACGCTGGTCTCGCCCTTGTTTGGTGGTCAGTCAGTCCCGACAAGATGCCACGACAGCTTGCGAGCACTCGAGCCAGCGACACTGACTGTCCTCATGCAGTGGGAGGGAGCCAATGGCGGAGCATTGCCGAGGGGTGTAGCAACAGAGCATCGCAGCTTCAGCTTACATTGGAAAATTGGGTGAGCTCCGCCTCGGCGGGACGCATACCCAAGTTCTCACTGATCTGGCCCGTCAGCACTGGGCAGGAGCTGCCAGCGAAGATCAAGGTGCCGCGCATGGTGAGAGATTGAGAGGGCGTGTGGCCGGACGGTGCAGAACTCTTGGGTGAAAGCTGAAGTGTTGAGAAGAGAAGGTTCGGCCAAGCTCCGGTCGCAGGAATAAAAATTGACATGAAGGGTCCGGCAGCGGGTGGGACATGTGGGAAGGTGGGGTACTGTGCTTTACTCACATAGGGACTGTGCAGTTGCCCGCGTAGCGAGCTGCATCTGGCATGTCTCGCACCGTGTTTGATCACTTACAGCGATGTCCACGTTTCTTGCATCTGCTGCAGCGGATGCTTGTAGCAGGTCTTGCTACAATATGGTCTGAAGGGGTGTCCCTGAGCTTCACCACCGCTTGAACTACATTACAACCTTAGTACTAACATTGAGATCCTTGCAGTACTAGGAGGTGTCTCAGAGACGTAACACTCTCTAGATTTGCTATTCTCAGGGATCCTAGTGTAACTTGTACTCAGCAACATGGACAATGGGCATTCCTTACTTGCTCTCGCATTTACAGCCCTATGGCGTTGAGACACCCCTGGCTGGGGCTCAGATCGTCTTAGATGGGCCGTCTCTGGCATACCACATCTGGCATCTATGCTCAAAGCGCCAGGATGTTCAGGCCTCTCATCATCTAATCAGCGAAACCACGCTCACCTGGCTGGAGAGTCTCCGAAACCATGGAGCCCAGATGTAGGAAGTGTCCCTTCTCTTTGCACGCTAGACGTACTGACGAAATATGCAGCCAAGCAATCTACTTTGACGGGTATCTGCCCCTCTCAAAAAGGCCTGTTCGGATGGACAGACTATTCAAATCGTCCCTGAAAGTTCAGTATCTTGGCAACCAACAATCATGCCCGGAGAACCTAGTCTTCGAGGCAGATGGCAACTCGACGGACTTCCGTAAAGCCTCAGACCGGCGCAGGGAACCTGTCCATGTCCCATCTTTTCTCGTTCCCTCGGTGCTCGATTGTATCCGATCTTCGACTCAGTTCGGCAAGTATGTTCGCCTCGTACCAGGTGAGGCGGACGTCTACTGCGCACAGCACGTGTTTGAACATGGAGGATGCGTTATCACATCTGATTCCGATCTTCTAGTCCATGACCTGAAGAGTGGATCAGTCATTTTCTTCTGGGGTCTTGATCTGTTGTCGCCAGATCTATCGGCAGACGGAGACACGAATCAGACCCGGCAAATGTCCATGACCACATATACGCCCGTGGACATTGTCCAAAGGTTGAACATACCGCTAGGACAAGGCGGTATGAGACGTTTTGGTTTTGAGCTCTCCACGAAGTCATACAGCTCGTTGCCGCATCTCATCGAAAACTGTCGAAAACCCCTCAAGGACCCCAAGGCGTTTGCGGAATTCTCAAAGCCCTACGAGCCTCTAGCCCCGGAGGCCCTGGCTGAAGCTAACGCCTTCTCCGGCGGCGATGGCAAGTTTCTCGACCCTCGAATATCAGAAATAGTATTCCAATCCGACGCCTACATGAGTCGCTTCTGCTCGTCCGCACGTGTCGAGCGAGAATCTGCGGCTGAAGGGCCCTTAATATTCCTCCCCTTACTCTTCGAGTGTCCTGGCAGAGCAAGCTCTTGGGAAAGCAGCATGGGTATTAGACAGCTGGCGTACAGCTTGCTCCTATCTGCCTACCCAGACCCATCGTGGTCGTGCGTTCGCGAGCTCAGGAGGAGCCAGTCGCTGAACAACAAGGGCAGGAAGGTAGAACTCCTCGAGAGCACTGAAGTCGAAGGAATCGCGCTGAGCCTTCTCGAGTCTCTCGACTTTGTCGCTGGCGAGTTCGATGATCTCAACGCACGCTTCTTCTACTTCACCTTGCATCAAGACCAGACCGCGTCCGAGGCGGAAGGCAAGAGTTCCAGCTCGTTCATCAGCGTGCAGCATTTCCTCAAGAACAAGAGCAAGCCCGGCCGCGTCGCCTGGACGACCGTCCACCTGACTGCCCAGCTGCAAGCGACGTACTACTCACTTCGTCTACTCTCGCAGATCATCCGAGTCGCGTCGGCGAGCGACGCGGTTGCGAAGTTGCCGATGCAAACCCTGGACAGGCTGGGTCAACACCTCGACAAGCTCCCTCGACTCACGGAATATCCCACCGTGTCCTCTTTGAAGAGGCTCATGGAGAGCTTGAAACACGACAAGCGTCTTCGGGGCAAGCGACTATGATTTGCATGCGGCGAGAATTCAAAGTCATGAGTTACAACGCTTTGCGAGCCATGCACTGGACATTCCTATGAAGAGTAGCGACGTGTAGTTATGGACGTCATCATTGTTTTCCCGTTGCCTCAAACAGACACTGTTGGCTTGGAGCATCAATTCGGGACTATGTATTCTCCAACATCATCATCAACTGCTGATTGCTCGTAAACCAGTTTGCGAGGATGCCGCCAGATGAGTCCATCTGCTCGCCCAAGCTGGCCATGAATTGGTCCTCGCCTGTGAGGTGTGCCGCAGAATCTGCATATGAACCCACGTAAGCCTGAGAGCCAGGTATGCCGCCCGGCAACCCAGCCGCACCAGCCATGCCTGGCGCATCTGACAGGAGGCCGCTGGCCGGGGTGCCTTGAGACGGTGGCACAGTCCAGTCCGAGCCCGGACCCTCTTTGCTGCTGGCCGACGCGTTCAGGTACTGGTCGTACCGTGATGTGCTGTTCTCTTTGACTGATACGTACTTGACAGCGACGCTGTGGAGCACGTGGAAGAGACGAAGCTGATTCATGATAGACGCATGGCCCGTGAGTATCGATGTGTCCTCTTGTGTCTGGAGGAAGTCGCCCAGCGTCTTGAGGTCTGAAGCGCTCGATGATTCGATAATGTGGCAGAAGAGGATGGTGAACGGGACGAACGGCATCTGGAGAAGACCCCTGTAAAGACCCGTCAGTCAACCGGATGATGGCTCGCTGAGTAGCTTTGAGGGTCCCTTACCAATTGATGAAGAGACTGAGGTACTCTTGCGTCTTCTTCTCTGAGGAGAGAAGTGTCAGGCAGGCCTCATGTTCTTTCAGTGATTTCCTGGCCATCTCAACACACTCGGCGCGAAGGGATGAAGTTGAAGGGTCTGACGAGGGAAGGCTGCGGTAAAGTAAGGTCAACATGGAGTAATTGGTTATCCTGTCGGATAGCCACATCATCCGAGTACACCTCGTTGGTGGTGCTGTGATGCAAAGCACGGAGATGTCGCGCTACATGGTCGTTAGCACGCGTCATTGTAAGACAAGTATCGTCTGTTTAGGATATTCCTTGCCTCCAGTGTCTTTTCGGCCTCCATGAGCGCGCCCACGGAGTCGATCAAGCTATGGGCGCGAGCGTGCCGGACTTCATCAGGCTGCACGAATGCACCTGTGCTATAGATCTCGTCGTAGACTCTCCCTTGCAGACACCCCATGTCTACCCAGATGGGTAAGATTCTGTTGATCAACGAGTCGGGCCCCTGGGGCTGTTCAGGGCGAGGGATAGTGATGTCGCTGTCACGTAGGTGGGAGGAGCGTCCGACGCGAAGAGACAGAGGTTTCTCAGTAGTATAAACAACCCAGAACAACCTTGCCTTTCTTCGCTTTTGCTGTATAGTTTCCCGGTGTAGAGACACGCCCCTGTGCAGCCCGAGAGCCTGACAGAGATATACAGCAGTACTGACAAAGCCCCAGGCGGCTGAGGTTTTGAGTATTTGCAGACAGTATGTCGCCTGTGTGCAACGTTAGGACCCTGGTAAGCAACCGATCATGGATGGAGTGCTGTCGAAAGACCTACTGCCATGTGGAAAGCATAGATATTGTCCAACGTCAAGGGAGTGTGAAATCCCAGGTGAGCAAGTAATGTCTCCAGATTGGAGCGACAAAGCATTGCCTGTGACTCGAAGTCAAGCATTTCGTCCTCGTCTTCGGCTATGCTTGCGCACTCAAGGAACATCCAGTAGAGGCCGGCGTTTACAATGATGAGCTCTGCTTCTGTAGCCGGCCCCGGGGAGCAGACCTTGATGATGTATTCGGTGAAGTGGCCCATGTCCTCGAATTCTATCAGCCATAGCACCTGAACTTCATGACATTCTACCGCAGGGTTAGTGACGAGCAGGCACAGAGTTCTGGCGAGTGAAGGCCCACCTTGTATTCTTCGAAGGCACGCGAAGATCTTGTCAGTAGGTGGTGTCTCGAAGTCCTTCGGCTTTCTTCCATCTTGCAGAGGTCGAGCATGCGGGAACAGAAGGTCAATGGCTTCACCACTCTGCTTCTGAGCATCGGCGATGCTCCTCAGGGTGTTCATGACAGGGCCCATTTCTGCCGAAACTTCGAATGACGAGCTGCCGCCCACGGCATTCTGCAGGAACGTCGAGGCGAAGAGGGCGTGAGCAAACAAGGATGACTCCCCAAGATATTCGTTCTGGGAGGCAGGGTCAGGACCGGCGGAAGTCGCGCCAGGTGTACGGCCCGACGCGGGCGAAGGCTGCGTAGTTGCTGTAGAGGGGGCTTCTGGTGGGCGTGAGGCCTGAATCTGGTGTGGTGATGCCGCAGGGCGCGAAGGGTGCGAGGTCGAGATTAGTTGGGATTGGCGGGCCTCCAAGTCCTCGATCATCTCCTTAAGTTCGTCGACGGTTCTTGCGATATGCTCGACATTGGTCTCGCTGTTCAGATGGGTAGAAGCAGTTAGCCCGGCACTCACCGGCCAATACAGCGACAAAGTGAGACATGGAGTGTTTACAGATCGTTTGATACCATCACCCGCTGCCTACGAGCACGCGGTTTGTATCCGAGATCATATGTGCATTGTGCGCCTGCGGCTTCGCACTGGCGGCATGGCGCGCCGCGTGCGCATTTGACCTGGCCCACGAGGTGTAAGAGAAAAGCTGTAGAGGATGGCTCATGGCTTCGTCATTCGGCATCATACCTTCCTTCGACGACAACGATCACACTTGGATGTTTCGTCAACACGGGATCAACGCAATTTGAGGTATAGCCCGACTTACAGCTAGGAGACCTTCACGAGCCACAGTGCTGGTGTCAGGGCCATCGTCCATTGGCTGGTCACCATCCTTGTTCCCATTTTCCCTGGCAGCTTCAGCCATATTAGGGCTGGGAGAAGAGAACGCCCGGAGATTCGCAGGCTCCGACAAAAACGTCAATGGCAGGGTCCAAGTTCAGGTCAGGATGAACGACGGTGGACGAGGTTGAGTTGGGGGAATCGGAGACCGGAGGCTCCGAAGATCCGACGCCGCCCCGAGGCCCCGAACCGTTCTTGCTTTCTTGACTCCCAAACCTAGAGGTACTATCGACTGCAGCTGACATGCGAATGACATCGTCATCCTTACCCTCGTCTACTACTGAAGACATCCTGAGCTCTTCTGGCTACCCAGGCGCCTGACACGAAGGTGCAGTCACGTACATCGTAAAATTTTTTGAGTAGATTGCATGCTTGCAAGACACTGTAAATCCTCACCAAGGTTTCGAACTCCATATTCAGGACCACCTTTGGCAAACCATATGAAGCTCGCCAGGAATCAACCCCCCATGAGACTCGGAAAGTATCCTCATTACAAGGGCTCCAAGAAGACAGGCAACAGGACATTGCAATTTTTTTGCCGAACTTCCAGCAAGGAAGGTCTCATAGCGACATGTAAGAGCTTCCGAGCATTTCGGAGCCTCGGAGGCTCCGACGCCGGTCGTCTCTTGGCAAATGCATCACCATCCCGGACCTTTTCGACTGAAGCCTTGGGTGCAGAAAAGCCTGAGGCTGTACGTAGTACTGCTGATTTGAAATCTTTATCATGTTCATCTAAAGTGTAAGTCTCGCCTTGTTGCGCTTGCGGTCGAGATCTGTCCTCTCTTGCTCATAAGCTCACAAGGAAAACGACTGTAGACTTCGAAGTCACCTACAAGCTCAAGACATCTGAATATTTTGGACACTAGCTCTCTTACCTCTCTCGAAGATCTCTGTTACATATTTTTGGGTTACATGGCACAGCAACAGCCTGACATGGAGGCTTCTCCGCCATCAGGAGAAAAGGCCCCGTCCCCTCAAAGCACCGGGACCGAGGTGGCACATAAAGAGCAGGCCCAGACGAATTCTGCTTTCCGATCATACCTGGTACGTGAGATATGGGCTACCTATACCCCCAATATGCTTCTTCGTCACCACTGACAAGGTCATAGAGAGTCTTCACCTGCGGCGACACCACCTTGTACGCCCTCGAAGCCCTTGCCGTGCTCGCCGCCATTGCGTCGGGCGTAGCCCTCGCTCTCGTCAATGTAGTCATTGGCAACTTCATCACGTTGCTGGACCAGTCTTCTGTCGGTGTCATCGACAAGGATGCCTTCATGTCCGAAGTGGGAACCTCTGCGTGAGTCCACCGACCGACCCCCTCCATCATTGCATTACCACTGACTCACAAAGCCTCTACTTTGTTTATATCGGCATCGTCAGATTCGCTTGCACCTACGTCTATGCCTCACTCTTTACCTACGTCGCGCATCGCCTGTCGAGGAACGTCCGTCACCGTTATATGCATGCTGCCTTCAGCCAGGAGATCGCCTTCTTCGACCAAGGAGAGAGCGGGTCGATTGCCACGCAAGCAACCTCGAATGGCAAACTCATCCAGTCAGCAGCGGCGGAGAAGCTCGGACTGTTTGTGCAGGGCATCTCAACCTTCATCGCCGCCTTCATCATTGCCTTCATCAGCCAGTGGAAGCTCACGCTCATCGTTGCGTCCATCGTGCCCGCTCTGCTTTTGGTCATGAGCGGTGTCTCGACACTAGATGTCGGAGTCGAAACTGAGATTTTGAAGATCTATGGTCAGGCAGGCAGCTATGCCGAGAACATCTTGGCCGGCGTACGCGCCGTCCAGGCCTTCAGCCTCCGGATCCGCCTTGTCGCCAAATATAAGGAGGACTACCTCGACAAAGCATACAAGATCGGCATGAAGAAGAACCTTCTTTACGGCTTCCTCTTCGGGACGGAGTACTTCTTCGTCTACAGTGGCATTGCTTTGGCCTTTTGGCAGGGTATCCGGATGGTCAGCAGGGGTGAGGTCCCTGACATTGGCATCGTCTTCACGTAAGTCACTCCCCGGAATAATCAAGTTGCTACTGACATTCAGCCAGCGTGGTGTTCTCCGTCATCATCGCCGCGATGACGATCACGGCGATTGCTCCTCATATGGTCATCTTTGGCCGTGGCGCCTCCGCTGCGGCAGAGTTGTTCACTCTGATCGACCGCAAATCCTCCATCAACCCATTTGACGACGCTGGCGAGAAGCCTACGAATGTAGTTGGGTCGATAGATCTGGACGGAGTTCAGTTCAGTTATCCGAGTCGTCCTGATGTGAAAGTCCTCGAGGACTTTACCCTGAACATCCCGGCTGGGAAGATCACCGCGCTTGTCGTGAGTCGCACCGTTGATGAGATTCTGTGACATACAAGCTGACCGTATAGGGCCCGAGTGGATCAGGGAAAAGTACAATTGTTGGCCTTCTTGAGCGCTGGTACGATCCCAGCGGGGGCGGCATTCGTCTTGACGGTCAACCTATCCAGAACCTCAATTTGAACTGGCTCAGGACAAATATCCGTCTGGTGCAACAGGTGAGCACTGCCTGTTGCTGATATGCCGTCTGGCATCTATGAATACTGAAGAAGCTAAAATCCATCTTGCTAGGAACCTGTGCTATTCAACGGCACCGTTTACGAGAACATTGCCAATGGTCTGGTCGGCACTACTTGGGAACATGCCCCTGTTGAAGAAAAGAGGCAGCTCGTCCAAGACGCAGCCAAGATCTCCTTCGCACACGACTTCATCGTCGAATTAGCACAAGGCTACGATACTTCCATCGGCCAGAGGGGCGGACTTCTATCTGGAGGACAGAAGCAAAGGATCGCCATCGCACGCAGCATCATCTCGCAGCCGAAGATCCTGCTCCTCGACGAGGCAACCAGTGCACTTGATCCCCACGCAGAGGGTATCGTCCAAAAGGCGCTCGACAATGCGTCCAGAAATAGAACCACCATCACCATCGCCCACAAGCTGGCGACGATCCGAGGAGCAGACAACATCGTCGTCATGTCCCACGGTCGTATCATGGAACAGGGAACTCACGAGCAGCTCTCTCAACAAGGTGGCCTCTATGAGAAGCTGGTCAAGGCCCAGAGTCTCGCCCCAAATGCAGGAGAAGCACAGTCTTCCTCTTCGACGTCATCCGTTACTGAAGGAGATGAGCCCACGTCGGACCCCATCAAGGCCATGAGCAAGATCCCGACACAAGAGGCAACGCGACTCCAGACCTTGAAGGACCGCGAGGACCAAACCTTGGTCAAGCCTCTGGGCTTCATCCGAACGGTCCTGAAGATGGCATACCTCACGCCAGAATTGGGATGGTGGTACTTCATTGTCCTCTTGACTTGTGTCGCCGGTGGTAAGTCTTCCTCCAACAAAACTTCCATGGCCCGAGAGACTCCTATGATTCTGACGGTTTTGTAGCGGCCATCTTCCCCGGCCAGGCTTTGCTTCTCGCATACATACTCGAAGCGCAGCAGGCCACAGACGGGGTGTCTCGAGGAAACTTCTTCGCGCTCATGTTCTTCGTCATGGCGCTCGGCAGCCTATTGACCTACTTTGTCATGGGATGGGGAACCAATATCATAGCCCAGGTATGACCGTATGCACCGTTTAATGTAACGGCAGCTAACAGCCGAACCACCATGTAGACCCTCACTAGCAAGGCTCGTCACGAGATATTCGATTCGATTCTGAAGCAGGACCTGCGCTTCTTCGACCGGCCCGAAAACACCGTTGGCTCTCTGATGAGTCGCATCGATTCCTACCCCCAGGGCATACTGGAGCTGATGGGATTCAACATCGGTATCGTGGTCCTGAACTGCGCCACCGTCATCATCAGCGCGGTACTGGCCTTTGCCATTTCCTGGAGGGTGGCCGTCGTGGGTGTGCTGGCCGGTTTACCGCTCATGCTTTTTGCCGGGTACGCCAGGGTGCGTCTCGAGTCCAAGGTCGACGCGGGCATGAGCAAGAGATACGCAGCCAGTTCATCGGTAGCGTCAGAGACCATCACGGCCATCCGGACAGTGTCATCGCTGGCCATCGAGCGAAGTGTTCTAGACACGTACGCCAGGGAGCTCGACGCGGCCATCCACCAGTCAAGACCTGGTCTCTTCCACATGATGGCGTGGTTCGCACTCACGCAGTCGATCGAGTACTTTGTCCTCGGCCTGGGATTCTGGTAAGTTGACTCCGACGTGCAACGAAACAGCCCTCAGGCTGGTTCCCGTGCTGACGCCTCGCAAACAGGTGGGGATCCAAGCTCATCAGCGAGAACAAGATCACCTTCTTCCAATTCATTGCCTCTTTCATGGCCGTTTACTTCTGCGGGCAGGGCACCGCCCAGATGTTTAGCTACTCCAGTAGTGAGTGGCGTCCCCGGCCGTTCGATGGCGCTCGTACTGACTCTCCCCAGGCTTCACAAAGGCAGTACAGGCCGCGAACTATTACTTCTGGATCCGGGACCTGGAGCCGGTTATCCAGGAGACCGACGAGAATAGGCAGCGAGGCCCACCCGACGGTTGTACTTCCCTGCAGTTCGACGACGTCAAGTTCTCGTACCCGTTGGCCCCTGAGATCCGAGTCTTGAAGGGCATCTCCCTCACCGTGAGTACCATACCCAATCCGTCCTGACCCCCCGGCTGACTGGTCTAGATCAACCCCGGAGAGTTCGTCGCCTTCGTCGGCGCGTCAGGGTGCGGCAAGAGCACCATGATCTCCTTGCTCGAGCGCTTCTACGACCCGACCAGCGGCAAGGTCATGGTCGACTCGACGGCGCCGCTGTCCTCCCTGAACCCGAGGCTCTACCGCAACAACGTGGCGCTGGTCCAGCAGGAGCCGACGCTCTTCCACGGGTCCATCCTGGAGAACATCGCGCACGGCAAGGACGACGGCGAGGGAGCGTCGGCGGCCGAGGTCGAAGAGGCGTGCAGGGCCGCCAACGCGTGGGACTTTGTCATGTCGCTGCCCGAGGGCCTCAACACGCCCTGCGGCACGGGAGGGAGCCAGCTCTCGGGCGGCCAGCGTCAGCGGGTCGCGATCGCCAGGGCGCTCATCAGGAAGCCCAGGGTCATACTGCTGGACGAGGCGACGAGCGCGCTGGACACGCAGTCCGAGAGGGTGGTGCAGAAGGCGTTGATGGAGGCTGCCGCCGATGACCGGATCACCGTGGCTGTCGCCCACAGGCTGTCCACGATTAGAGATGCGGACAGGATCTTCGTCTTCTACGGAGGTGGGGTGGTGGAGGTCGGCACGCATGAGGAGCTGATCAGGAGGGGCGACATGTATTCCAAGATGTGTGAGGCGCAGAACTTGGGCGCCTGAGTCTGAGGTGTTTGAGGCGTGAGATAATAGGGGTCATTAATAGACATGGGTGGAAGACGGTGCATATTGGATAGACAGAGATCGGGCATAGAAATAGGACAGCATTGATAGAGGAAATGCAGCATCAAAGCGGTTGACATCCACGCGCTCGCTGCACGCTGCCCGCCACAATTCTCCGCTCAACCACAAGCAACACATCGTTGGCTGAGAAGTCCCCCAGCATTTGCTTGACCTTGTCGATCACGAGGAGAAGCCACAGGGAGTGGTGCACCGGTGCAGCGTGCGTCCTTGGCGTGTTGCAGTGACTGCGAGGAAAAACTCACCGCTTCGGCCAGTTCATCAGCCCCTCAACTCAAGCCCCTCTCGCAACGGCCACACCGCACACGCACGGACGAAACCGGGCGCGAATGAACAAATCCCCGCGTGGCCACGACCGACGGACATCAACCACGGTCGAACATCCCGTATCCCGCCCGCCCGTACTGTACGCCGTGACGCGCAGTTCCATGAACCCGACGAGGCACGTCCCGCATCCCAAGTGCAACTGCAAGTTTGGCAACATTAGCCGTGCCTCTTGAGCCTGCCCGCGCCACCCTACCCTGAGCTGAGCAGTCGTCGTCGTGTGCCTGGTGCGCCGATCGCGCTGTAGCATCCAGCTGTTCACTTGAGATACCCGGCGCTGTCCTTTTTATCGTTGCTTCGACGCGAACGTTACCGTCATTACCACGCATACAATGGCTGCCACGGAACCTGAGCGTACGCCCCTGTGGCTCAACCCGGCCTACTCGCGGCAGATCGTCAAGGGCAACCTCATGACGCTGAGCGCCAAACCTAAGACGGTCGAGCAAGGCGAGTGGATCGCCCATCATGGTGAGTATCATCCGACTGTGGAATTCTCGCTCGTGAGCTCTGGCTGACATCCATCCAAAGTCGTCGAGCACTACCGTAACCTGTGGAACTTCGTCCGCGTGGTGCACGAGAAGGAGGAGAGCGGCGAGAGCATCTGCAACCCGTCTCGTTGCCCCAAGATGTCCGCTGGGCCGTGAGTGGTGACCTTCTTCACGCGACAAGGGGGGTTTACTGACCTGCGCAGCAACCACTCATACACCTGGCTCAACAACAAATACCAGCCTGTCGAGCTGCCCGCGTACGAGTACATGACGCTTATGCAGCGCTGGATCGGCGGCAAGGTCAACGACACCCGCCTCTTCCCCACGGATCCCAACAGCGTGTCGTACGCACAGAACCCAGCCTTCCCGAGGAGCAACAGCAGCTCCACGATCCTCCAGCAGGTGGCCTCGCCGACGACAGAGCAGCCGAACACGCCAGAGGAGGACTGGGTCGGGCGTCGCAGTGGCTTCCCCAAGGACTTTTACCAGATCTGCCGAACCATCTTCGTGCAGATGTTTCGCGTCTACGCGCACCTGTATCACAACCACTTTGTCGAGCCCTTCTACCACCTGAACCTGGAGAAGCAGCTCAACAGCTGCTTCAGCCACTTTGCTATGACGGCCGCAGAGCTGGGTCTGCTGAAGAAGGAAGATTTGGAGCCGCTACAGGGTCTCGTCGACCTGTGGGCGGCCATGGGGACGTTCCCGACCGACAGTCAGGCGTACCATTATGCCGACTTGGCCAACGGGAAGAAGCTGTTGGATTCGGCCGGATTCTGAGGATGACCATGTCAGTCGGTAGCTCAGGTCTTGTGAACACCATCGTCATGAATGAGACGCGCCCTTGAGACCATCCATCGTTCTTGATGACAGCCCAGCTCAACCAGGTCTGAACCCAAAGTCGTGATCTGCAGATGTAATGGGGGAAAGGAAAGCGTACGTTGACGAGTCTGGAAGGTTTATGATGGGCTATCCCGGAACTTGACAGGGCGTGTCTGCTGAAATCTCGCTTGGAAGCGAGGGTTTCGGTGTATTGGGGGGGTCTTGGTGGGGCATGGTGGGCTGTCAATTCCGCTATACGCTGTCCTGCGGGCTTCCGTGATGAGCCAGCAAGGGATGTTGGAAGAAGGAAGCATGCGTGATTGTTGTTCAGATGAGACTGGATGTCATTGACAGCGGTTCATCACGATCCAAGGACCAAGCGCGCACCTAAATGCAAGCCATCGGCAATCGGAGCGGCGGAAAGTGTCCCGACCTGACCTTTATTGGTGATGTCGAGGAAGGCGTAGAGAGCACTCCTTCCCGAACAAGATACTGTCGTCAGGAGGAAGCTGCGACTCAGGACAGGAAGGTACGATTAACACACAATTAAGGCACCCCGACAGAGTGCCGGCCTCTCCTCCTCCTTCGTGGTCTATTCAAGTTCCTCCAAATTCTCACCCCGTCTCTGTAACCGTGACACGACACTTCCATGGTCATCGAGTTGCACCACAGCCGATCCCGTCTCGTCTTCACATCACATCGCACAGCCCCCAGCGCCGTGGTCTTGGACGCGTCTCCCTTTGTTGGTGCTGGGCAAGTTATCAAATCCAATCTTAGAGGTTGCTGGCGTTACCACAGGAAAGCATCGACCTGGACATGGAAAACGTCCATGTCGACTCCGTATCCAGGACGCCTTTTGACGAAACACAATTTCGGCAACGGTGTATATTGCTCCAATCGGGCCAAGCGCTCCCTTGTTGACGGCTGACCAGGGGGCCCGGCCCCGGAGATCTGCCAACGTACAGGGGATTCAGCTCGGGGCCTTGCGCAGATCAGCCCATGGCCGCCGGGGTGAGGAGTGGGAACTGCAAAGGCAATACCGACAGCAATCGACATTCGACGCCCTGTTGTTTGTCAATAAAGATTTCAAGGGAGACAGACCTTTGATTACTTCGCCCATTTGTTACGATTTCTGTCCGTTCACCTCAATAAGCCAAGCCCAATGAAGAACTCCTGTTGATCTTCTTCACTTCCTGCCTCTTCAGCAGACCCCCCCGGTGGTGCCGGTTCGCCAGATTCGGCGATAGCCGATGGCTTTCTTGCACCAAAGAAGCAACCCCTTCCCTGGCTGGCAAGCCGTCAGCTCCTATTGGGGAATTGCTTCTTCACGGGATCGCGCTACCCCTCTAGGCCCAAGCCGCTATCATCATGAGGCACGACAGAAGAAATTCCCGTTGGCAAATGGGCTCGTTTCCTCAGCTCGCGCTACGCTTCACGCTACACTAGCAGTGAGATCTGCTTCCAATGCCTTCGTCTCCCCTGTCTCTGTCTCGCCGCCCGATGTCGAGCCCGTGATGCCTCGACATGAGACTCACCAGCCTATAGTTGTCGAGGCATGCACTTGGATCCGCGCAGAACCCACCTCTCAAGGTGCTTTTGCAACCTAATCGGCAGCAGCCCGCCGGCGCAAGACACGTCTTCGTTGCGGGGATGCCTCTTCAGTTTTCAAGGCGGGTCAAGAAGCTCCAGAGACTTGTGACCCCTGGCGAACAGTGTACCCGAGAGGGGCATCTCTTTGTCCCTTGCCCACCGTCGCCTCGCCAAGGCTCCGGCGAAGATTGGTCCATCATGTTCCTGTCGGAGGAAGCCCCTCCTTCCATCATGAACTCGCACCATGCCTGTTCTCGAAACGTGGCAGTGGGGGAGGCCAGAGCCGTCTGAGCGCAGGTTAGCAATGCGCCTAGCCTACGGTTCGCCACAGTCTGCTCTCCGTTCACGTCCGCCTCGACTCATGACATCCCTGGCCGGTTTGCCTGTTGTCCACCGCCCTGTGCCGGTCGACCCCGTCCACTCGTTTGCTCGTTGCAAACGCGTGCTTCCTCGGCGAGAACAAGACTTTATGCGGCACAGTCGCGGTGTCTTCACCCTCCCGCTCTTGTCAGGCTTGCATCACTCGAGGTATATCTGTCCGACCCTATTGGCTTCAGCCCTTCTCGTCCTGCAGGCCATGCATATCATACAGGCGCCCCTGGACGATGTGCCGGCCTCCGCCCCATCCATGACTAGGTTCTCCTTCTTTTACCCTTGTCAGTGGAGCTCGTCATTGCACAAGTATAGGTACAGCGTCCCAGTTGTATCGGCCGCATGTAGACTCTAGCCCGCCTCTGCCGCCTCCCACTTCCAAAGGTCCGGGCTTGACCCCGGCACCTCTTAATCCACACACCCCTCCAACAACATCGTTTAGCCGTTGCATGAAGACCGCGGGCTCTTTTACTTAAGGGTCTCACAGGCAAACGCGCCCTCCTTTGCATACCCACATCTCCGTCCTTGACCACGCTTGTCTTTCTTTTCTACTGAAGATTCGGAGTTTCCTCATTCTACAGACTCACGGCCCGGATCTGGTACAGCATCACAGCATCCTTTCACATACCGCTCGCACAACACCACATACATCAACTACGATCGACTGAGAGCTCATCAAGGATTCCGGCGGGCCGTCCTCACGTTCCAAGGGCCTCATGGCCCGGCTCCCTCTCTGATCATGGGCCTACTCAGCTTCCTCTCCTCGCGCAAGGCATCAGATCGATCAGCGCAGCCGCCTACTGTGGTGAAGGGCCGCTCCTATGAAGCTACCGCGGCCTCTCTACCTCCTGTCAGAGGTAACGCTGCTTTTCTATCTATTGGATCTTGCCTCGGCTGACCTTTCTCCACAGGGACATACCCAGTTGCGGGTAACGGGCCTGTTGGCACCTTCGAAACGGCGCAACGATCCTTTCACCAGCAGAACGAAGCTGATTACCTCGTCCACGACGGAGCCTCCGAGAGCTCGGCACCTGCGCCGATCGTTCCACGGTTTCGCGAGCCCACTGTGAATGCCGAACGACCAAGAACCGCTCCTAATGGCTCTGGAGGCCCCCGTCGCCTTAGGAAAGAGCAGTCCAGGGGACCACCAGTCTCTTTCAGGAGACTCCGGACAGACTCGGTGTCCTCGAACTTGAGAATAAATCCGGAAGCCATTTCTCATTCATTTTCAGCACCACTTACACCGCTTCAGCCACCTGGGACCCCTTTTCGATACAAGCGCAGTGATTCCGTCCACAGTATCGGTTCCGGCAGGGGGTTCGTAGACCTGCTTGATGCTCAATCGGAGCTGAAACCGCAAGGTTTCCAAACTAGAGTAAGGGCAGCTGGCGCGAAGGATTTCGGAGAAGACGTTGCCGATCGTAACATTGGAGCCAGCACACCAGACGTCAAACCATCTCACCTCGAAGCCTTCTTTGCTGGAGGCCGACATGCTGCTTTTGATCATCCTGGAAGCGCACCGTCTCCGGATATACGAAGATCGAAACTGAGTTCCGGAGACCGTGTTGCTGGATCATTCGAAAGAGGCAGTTCCTATCAAACATTATCTAGCAATCACGCTCCATTCATCAATGGGCTCGCCCAGAATCCTATCAAGCCTCAGGATGAGCGGCAAGTTCGCATGAGCCGCCATCTGTCTCAAACAGGAGGCTCAGGTAGGCGGCAGTCCCTGAGCTCGTACATTCCCTCAGCACCGAGCACGTACACAGCACCGTTGCCGAGGCCCCAGAGCATGCACCGGCCTACGAAAAGCGGCCATTTCGCTGCCACAGAACGGCGCTCAGTATCGGCTGCTCCCGCCGAATTGCCCGCTAGGATAGGCGAAATCGGGAGCTGGAGTAAATACTCACATCTCCTACCCAAGAGCGAGCCAGAGCCCCCGCCATCTCCTTCTTTTGCAAGAGACTCGGTACTCTTGGCAAGGTCGAACTATTCCTTGCCATCCCATTCCAGAACGCCTGACAGACCATATCGAGAGAGCCGAGACCCAGACAAATCAGGTTCCGAGAGCGAAGGATCCACAAGGCACGGTAGAATGCCACAGGCTCACAATGGATTTGTTCAGGAAGTCAACAGGCCTGCAGGTTTCCAAGCACAAGCCAAGCGGCAAGAGGATATGATCAGTGTCAGTGCTGGGCTCGAGTCTCCCGAGGGGCCAGAAAATATTGAGGCCCAACGACCTAAGACTGCAGGGACGTACTCTCCCTCGCCCAGAGGGTTTCACATGAGCAACCACCCCCAAAACGACGGATGGGATACGCGGTACTCCAGGGCAAGAGGGACTGGCCCCTATGGCAGGCTACGGCTTGACGAGATATACGAACACATTCCAACACGGACGAGCAGTTTGGTCCCTACTTCAGTCGCATCAACCACACCGACCGTCTCCAGCACGAGCTCGAGCCACTTCCCTCGCCCGCAGTCGCGACATACCCCGAACACGTCTATTGATCTGGCCACAATCTCCTCTCAGGGCTCAATGGAGTCGAAGTCACCTACCAGCGCCACCGCGGATGATGCAAGCTCATACTGGACTGCCTTGGAAGACCGAAGTCCAATCACTCAAAAGCCGACACGTTCACCCACATACGAAACAGCGACAGCCTCATTCCAGTCCACCTTCAACATTGATGACTACCTTTCATCCGATGACGAGTTCGACGGGGTTGGCAAAGACTACTCGCGACGAACTCGTGGCGAAGACGAGGGTCATCTCTTGTTCCAAGACTCCGGATATGGTGGCCTTCAACTCCCAGGTCTTTATGAACATTTTCCCGGCACAGATGTCAAGATGGATCAGAGGATGCGTGTCGAATCGGAGCCCAAGTCTGACGATGCTCTCCCTGCTGTGTCTCGAGTCTACAGCCAGGGCGTCGACGACTCGTCCGACAAACAACACGCGCAAGAGCACGAACCGAACTTCAGAATCTCGGAGGTTTCGAGCACAGCTGACGTGGAGCTTCCCACTGTCCCTCGGGAGGATTTGGCAACCGGTCGCAAGGGCATGACCCGGATTTCTGCCCTAGGGACCGCTCATCATGGGTTGCCATCGCCAATTGCCGAAGAGAGAGAGGACAAAGTAGACATTCGCACGGCCATTCGGCTGCGCAAAGAGGCCAAGGCCAGGAAGCGGGCCGAAGGAGAGAATACTGCCCGGGAGAAGATTGCAGTGAAACGCAAGCAGAGTGCCCCGGGAACGGAGAGGAATCAGCCGGATGGGCTCTTGCTTCATCGGGAGGGGTAGGTCGGTTACATCAGAATCTCTAGTCACGAGCGTGTTTTGCTTGATGACATGGCGTTGAGTCTTATCTGGGGCTGGCCGTGATATCTATAGAATTCTTCTTTGTACATACTTTTGTGTTCGGGTCATGGCCTGGTTGGTCTGGGGATTCTGGGTCAGCATCAGGGGCTGAAGCTTGGAGTTTATGGATACCCGGGCGAACAACAGGTTGGTTTTATTTGATGGGTTACTGGACAGCTACACGGTATTTAGTATGTCATGGCGCAATAATACGATGTGGATATCACTGTTACCATACAGTCATCGCCTGTATTGTGCCCGTTGTTGACACCGCTCGAAGCACGTCGCGTGAGTAGTACTTTCTTGACACCCGGATCGCGACTTCTCCACGGCTCTTGATGCACAGCAATGCAATCAGCCTGCGGCAGGAGTTTGCCTCTGTACCCAGCTAGGCGAGTACTTGATCTCCATGCTTCCAGGCACCCGTTCCGTCTTTGGAAGCACGCCCCCGTGGGTCGTCGTCTCCTTCCTTTCCCAGTTGAGCTGAACATCATTGATTAAGGTACTGGAACAACCATCAAAACATCTTTCGATCATGATCCTGCCCAAAACAGCACCTAACATCGACATATCCTATACGTAAATCTCCCCGCGAAGCGCTACAGAGTCACAGTGCCTCATGCCAGGATTCCTCAGTTCATTAAAACAAGCCGTCCGATATCTGATCGTCAATAACAAGAAGCAGTCACCAGCATCGCAGCAGACATCAACATCGAAGCCCGAAAGCTCGCTGCAATTCAAAAGCCGACCTCCTCCGCCTCTGGAAGGTAAACTCCCAAAACGCAAAAGGAGGTTCTTCCTCAGCCGTCACCGATCGAGGAAATCACCATACCACAGAATACGGCGAGATCGTTCTTTCAAGCGCAACATCAGTCGCGAGAGGGTTGACAAACCTATACCGCCATGGAATGGATTCAGGCGGGAGGGACACTTCCCCGGCGGGTCCCACGCAGGACACTCCATTAAAGGAACGCGGGCTGAAGAGCACTACACGGAAAGGACGAGGTCCATCACCTCCCTGTACAGTAACGCCAGCAACCAGAACCTCGTGCGTCAAAGGAAGAAACTCGATAGAAGAGTCTCCGAAGCTTCGAAACGATCATGGGAGGACCTCCACAGATCGGCTACAGAATCTGTCCTTGTATGACACCGAGAGCACCCAGAAGCCGTCAGCGTCGCGACGCCAGAATTCAGACGTCGACGGAGGGCAAACCTCGGAGGGGGGGTCTGGGAGGCCCCAAAGAGGTCGCGGAAGCAAGCGATCTGGTAATAGAGATACGGTGAGTTCGGACACATTTCTCGTATATGTGTCTCAACTGACAGAATTACCCAGAATAAGTCACCGGTAGTCAACCCAAGCTCAGAGGCAGGATGCGTCAAAGCCGTCGCAGTACCTAAACCGCAACCTCTATGCAGCACTGAAGACATCGAGCTGGAGGAGGCGGCCCCTTCTTCTGTTGCCCCCGAGGTGGACGAAGAAGATGAGTTGGAAAAGGCGTTGTACGAGAATTGGCTTGCTTCGGGGTCTTGAGGTCTAACGAGGTTGAGGCGCTGTAACAAAGTGTTCTCGCTTGCACCCATGCAATACGTTCATACTATTGTAGCCTAGACCAGTTAATTCAGGTATCATTTCCTCTTGAATCAGAACCCGGACATGAGTGCTTGGAGATGCGGCGCTTGATACGACAGCATGATACGATACAACGGCAGCCATCCACGATCAGTCCCAACATCTAATCCATGGCGCCTGCCAGCGCCACGCAGCTGAAACGCAGGTCGGCGCCCTCCCTCTCCAGGAACTTGAGCGGCCCGACGGCCAGGGCCTTCTGGCTCAGCACGTCCTCGCTCTCGTCGAGGGTGCCCCTCTCGAGCGGACCCTTCCTGCGCCCGTCGAGCTCCCAGAACTTGCCGTCGGCCGTCTTGACGAAGCAGACGTAGTGCAGGTCCACGTCGTCGGACGCCTCGGGGGCGGACGTGTCGCCCTGTGATGCGGCCTCGCGGTGGGCGCCGGCGAGGGCTGTGCTCTTCTCCAACAGGGCGGAGCGCTCGGCGGGCGCGAGGGGTGCGGCTTCTCGGAGGAGCTTGTCGAGGTCCGAGTCTTGCTCTGCGCAGGGTGGGGGCGAGGATTAGTATCTGGGCTCTACAAGGGGATCGGGGGAGGTTCTAGGGTAGAGGGCGGGCGACGTACGGATGTGGTCGCGCGCGGGGCCGTTGGCGACGGCGTGCAGGAGGCCCATGAGGCCGCAGGCGTTGCGGATGGTCTGGCGGAACCACATGACGGGCTCGGCGGGACCGCTGCGGTTGTGCTCGGGGAGGAGGGCGTCCTCGGCCAGCCTGTGGCTCTCGTACGTCGCGCTGACGGGGAAGACGAGGAGGAGAGCGAGGGCGGGCCGCGGCAGGAAGGCGAGGAGGTCCGCGTCGGTCAGGGAGTAGACGTCGTGGACCTGGAGGTCGTCCTTGAGGCCGAGCTTGCGGAGGAGGGTGGTCATGAGCTCCGGGTTCGCCTCGAGGGGGATGAAGGCCGGGGCGGCGCCCGAGGGGTCGGGGTTTGTTGACGCCATGGTGTTGAGGCTCTGCGTCTGCGGTTGGGGATTGCAGATTGTGGTGATCGTCGACAGGGACGGGAATTAAAATGTCGATGTCAGGTTGCTGATGGGAGCTTGACCCCGCGGTGGGGGAGGGGAGCTTCCCTTGGTTACAGGGGCCTCGGCGCCCGAGTGACGACATGGCGGGGATGCGCCCAGACGAAACTCGCCATGGCCCTGGACGCCCCTTTTCTGGACTCGGCAAGCACCACCAACCACTTAGGGTACCTTACCTCACGTCCTGTATACCTGACTAGGGAGTACGATCTTTCATTGCGCAAACAAGAGAGGATGCATTGTCTGTTGTGTCTATGCTTTGGCTTGCAGGTCCTTATGTCCAAAATAAAAGTACATGTTGTACAGTGGCCAGCCAAACAATATGCGCCGCTATATGCTCTCCGTGTCCTTGTCGCCTCCAACCATGACGGCCGGACAGTCCTCATACAAAGTAGCCTTCTAATATACAGGAGATTTTCACACAATGTTCATACATCTCTTCAGGCGGCCGAACCTTCTGATACCGCCTTGTTCGAGCCCCATTTCTCGGTTGCCGGCGTCGGCGCCGCCTGCTCCAGCTGGTCGAACTCCCGGTCCTCCTCAACCAGAGGTTCCTCGTGGCCCGGCTCGTTCCAACTCCCAGGGCCGTGGTGATTCGCGGGCTCCTGATCGACAGAACTCTCGCCCTCCGTCTCGAGAACGAGCTGCTGCTTGACCATGCGCTTCCCGACCTCCTTGCGTTGCTTCTCGCGCAGCGCCTCGTGGCGGTCCGCCCTGAAGTACACGTTGTTGTCGAGGTAGCGCTCGATCTGGTCCTGCACGAGCTCCTTGACGTGGAACGCTAGCTTCTGGCTCGTGAAGACGGCCGGGAACCGGTAGCTCATCCACAGGTACGTCGTGATGGACTGGTGCAGCAGCTCGACGGCCTTGAGATAGTCCCTGCCGCCGCGGAAGTCCTCCACCGTGGCGTCGAGCACCTCCAGGTCGATCTCGCGTATGTCGCAGAGCGCGCCCCCTTGCCTGTCCGCGAGGATCCTGCCCATGGCCCGGATGAGGTTCTCGACGCCATCCTGGTGTAAGCTCACCGGCGCGTTGAGCAGGGCGAGCCGCTCGTGTATCGAGAGCGGGAACTCCTGGATGATGTTGGCGATCTTCAGGGCGTCCTCTGAAATCTCCATGAGGAACATCGGGGAGATCTGCGCGAGCTCGCGGACGCGCAGCAGCAGGAACGCCATTGGCGTGTCGGGCGGTAGATACTCGGCGAAACGCTCCATGATGAAGGCCGGCGGCTGGATGTAAGCGGCCTCGAGCGGCGCGGCGTTCGTCTGGAAGGCCTCCCGAACAATCTCAAGATCGGAAGAGTCCAGTGTTGTGACGTAGCCCATCTTCTTCTCCGTTGTCGTTATTATTTCGCCCGTTGCAGATGCCTCCCGAGCCGTCTTGTAGCGGCCTGCTCGGCCGCCGATCTGCTTGATCTCGGATGTGCTGAGGCTTCGGTGATTGGAGCCGTCAAACTTGAATGCCGTCTCAAAGATGATCCGCTTCACGTCGAGGTTCAGGCCCATGCCGATGGCGTCACTAGCCACGAGGAAGTCGTAGTCATTGTCGGGGTCGTTGAACAGGGCGGCCTGCTGTGCTCTCGTCTCCGGAGGTAGCGACCCATATACGATGGCGCATCGTTTCCCTGTCGTCTTCTCGATTTCCTTCTTCAGACCGTGCAGATTGATGCGGCTGAAGGCAATCACGGCGTCTCCCTTCTCGAGCGCACTCAATTTGCCTTTCAGGCTTTTCTTCATGGTCTGCAGCGGGCTCAATCTCTGGTAGCGGTGCACGATGCACTTCTCTCCGAGTGCCGAGCAGAGCGACTTTATCAAAGGCACGGCGCGCTCCTCTCCGCACAGATGGACCTCCTTGGCCATGACTCCGAGGAGCGCCTGGGTCCAGGCCCAGCCACGTTCCGGGTCAGCGATCATCTGAATCTCATCAATGACAGCGACGTCAACAACTGAATTCAGCGGTGTCATCTCGACGGTACAAGATGTGAAATAGCTGTCGGCGTCTTCCGGGAAGCGGTGTTCTTCACCAGTGACCATGGCGCAAGGCAGACCCTTTGATTGGAACCGTGAGTAGATCTCCTGGGCTAATAATCGCAATGGGCCGCCGTAAATGCCTGACTTGGCATTCTCCAACGCCTTCAGGGCGTGGTATGTCTTTCCGGAATTTGTCGGTCCGACGTGGAGGTGTATTGTGCGCTGCATTGATCTCGTGGCGGGGTACCATTCCATGGGATACCGGAAATCGGCGAGCTCCTTCTGCTTCTTGGCAAGAGCGGGAGACATGCGCGACCGCATCATGAAGCTCTGGAAAGAGTATCGGATCTCCGTCGTCAGGCCCTTGATGTCGCCACGGATGAAGGCGTTGCGGAAGGACCAGAACAGTGGGTTGCCGCTTCTCGAGACGTTGCCATTGCCTGCTGTGGTAATGGCCTGCGAGATGGCTTTTCGGAACAGGGAGACCTCGTCGGCTAGGCCGCGCTCGGTACGGACGCCGTAGCTGCGTACCTCCTGGCTGGCCTGGGACCAGTCACCCATTCCTTCGACGATCTTGTTGAACTGAGCGTTGACCATGGACTTGAAGACATCGTATTTCTTTCTCGGTGACGAGTTGGGGAACTTGGCCTTCATGCCGGGTTTCTGTAAGTCGGGTTAGTTGCCGGCGACTGTGAGGTGGCATTTCCGTCGCCTCCACGTACCTGGTAAGCGGTTGCTGATGTCGTCGAGAAAGGTCGCCGCATAGCGGGCCTCGTGCATGCCGCGCTCCGCGCGGCATTCCGAAGTATTGAATTCATGGCGGTTTTGTGAGGGAACCAGCCTTCATCGTGGAAGTGCTGATTGTTCCGATAGAGGAGCAAATAGGGTGTATATGCTATCGAATGCGGGCCCGCTGGTGACGCGCTGAAGGCGTCTGAACCTCCATTGGAACTATCACGGACTTTTTCCTGGGTGTGGCTTATCGATAAGCCCGAGATGCCATTGCTAAAGCGAGTGTAAGTTCTTCCCGGGGTTAGCGCATCGATTGTGGTGGGTCCACGTTCCGGGGCCTTGGGCGGTCGTCATCACGCATTGAGTGTGCCTTTGATGAAGGCGATCGATCGTCCACTGCCCAATACCCGCCTTGCCGCTTCGTTTGGGATCCCCAGCGTTTCCTTGTGTATCCCGACCTCCAACCTTCGACCTCGCTAGGCTTAGAGACAACTCGAGAATACTATACCCGACTTTGTGCCAGACGCAGAACCTCCACAACACCACATCCGACTGGGAGACCTTCACGATGGCGTCCTCCTCGGCACAAGGCACTCCGTTGCTCTAGTACGACCTCTCCTCCCGGACAATCCTCTCTGCGCCTGCTGACCTTGTTACCTCCCAGTTCGTGCATCGCGCACAACAACACCATACTGAGCGAATGCACAACCTCGGCATCCTCCCAGACGTCGTCCCTCGCCTCTCTCATCCTTCCCAAGATCGAGCACAGCACGTCGCAGAAGCTCACCTACACGCACGGCGCCAACCACATCCACTACATCGCCGAGTCACCCTCGGACCATCCCGACCATGCGGCCTCGGGCGCCGGCGGCCTCACCTTCCTCGTCATCGCCTCCTCCTCCCTCGGCCGCCGCATCCCCTTCGGCTTCCTTTTCGAGATCCGCAAGCGCTTCTTCGAGCGCCTGGACCCCGCGAGCACCGACTACGCGGACCTGCCCAACTACGGCGCCGCCAGCTTCAACGCCGAGCTCAAGCGTCTCATGGTCGACTACGGCACCACCAGCGGCGGCCAGGACGACGCCATCGCCAACGCCCAGCGCGAGATCGACGACGTCAGGGGCATCATGACCAAGAACATCGAGGGCCTGCTCGAGCGCGGCGAGCGCATCGACCTGCTCGTCGACAAGACCGACCGGCTGGGTGGCAGCGCGCGCGACTTCCGCATCCGGAGCCGGGGCCTCAAGCGCAAGATGTGGTGGAAGAACGTCAAGCTCATGGCGCTGCTGGCACTCGTCTGCATCCTCATCCTCGCCGTCATCATCATTGCCGTGAGGGGCTGAGGAGCCGAGGGGGGCGACTGCTGGAGAGTGTACGAGTAGCCCGAATCGAGGCGGAAGGGCCGAGGAGGAGAGGCACGCAAACAACAACGGGCCATTACCATTTCTTATGTCTTGCGAGGGTCGGACACAGGCGACCTTTCTTTTTTTGAAATCACCTATGCTTATCTAGCGTATGCGCATGGCTGTTAATTCAAAGGCTGCATTCAGCATCATTCAGGGTATTGCTATGCTCCCATACGGTGCTGCAGATGACGATGGTCGCCCATATGCGCTAGCTCCTGTGTAGGCTCGCGGCCTGCTTCGCGGTGCATGTATTGCCTCAAGCCGGACTGAGCATCACCCCGTGACACCCCGGGTTCTTCTCCTTCTTGGTTCCCTTCTAGACATTGATGCTGCCTTTGATACGAGGGCGGAGTTCGTCCTGTTCAGGAAGACCGGCCGCGGCCAGGGCATGTGGTCGTCAAACGTGACGACGAGCAGACAAGCGGGCGGGCATTGTGTACACCAGTGTTAAGTATTCTGTCTTAAAATCAGCACCTGCACAATGAACAGTGGCCCCCCGCACGTACCCTTATCGCTGCATCTCAAGTAGCCTCCACAATCTCATAACTTGGGTGGGTTTCCCGGCTGGGTTCTCCCGTCGCGATACATGTAGCCGAACGCGACAGGACTTGATCCGCTCGGGGAAGCAAGCACCGTCGGCGGCCTCCGTAGGCCATCTGTGAAGAAGACGGGATGGGTCGTGGACGTGTCGTGCCGCACTTGTGTCCCTGATGTCTGCTGAAGGGCTGGCGTCGCAACCATCATCGCTTGAGGCTTCATGTTCGCCACGGTCGATCTCGTGGCTTCTGGAGTTGAAAAGATCGGCCGAAGAACTTGAGGCCGAGGTCAGGCAGATTGAGCCTGGCGAGTGTCGAGACGGGACATTGGGCTGGTGAATTTACAGGTGATTGATGTGCCGTGTCGTCATGTTCACTCACAATCAACTGTGGGGCTACCCCGGAGCTCCCACGCGGCATTGTAGCCGAGGCATCATACCCCGATCGGTAGGCGGAGGTGCAATCGCTCACACGAGCCTCGCATATCAACCAACGGACAGTACATAACCAGTGATTGCGTAGGCAGATATATTCAGGTTCTGCCTATCGAGCGTTGCAATGTGGTAGGTCGTGAATTGTTCATCTTGAACTTCTATATCTATGGTCATTATTGTGCCTTTTTCGCCTTCTTCTTACTGCTCTTGTCCTTTTGCGCCTGCTCTTTCTGTGCCTGCTTCCCCTTCTTGATTGCCGAAACAAGCTCCTCGACGTCCTTGCTTCGCTCGTCATCCTCGGCCTGCTTGGCCTTTTCTTCAGCGCTCTTCTTGTTCTTGGACCGGAGGAGAGCCTGCTCCTTCTCGACCTTCTCGATGAGCTTGTCACTCTCTTCCCAGAGCTTCTTCGCCGCTTCAAGGTCGTGGACGTCCTTGCGAGCGTAGTCAACCATCATGCACTCCTTTACGAGCTTTCCACCTGGAATCCTGCCAAGCTCCGAGTCCATGACAGCGTGGAGAACCGACTGCGCGCCCTTGTACGGGCTCTTGAGCAGGAGCCAGGGGAGCGCGTAGTGCGTGACGTAGAGAAGTAGGCCCCAGAGGGTACCGCGAGTGAGCCAGCGGCGCATGCCCGGGGTGCGCGAGTACCCGGGATCGACGAAGAACACGCGTGCATTCATCGGGAGCTGATCAGGCCGCTTGTACTCGTCCAGGTGCTTCTGGAAAGCTTGGCCAAAGGTCATGAGGGCCAGCTTGCTCCGCCTGTATGCCTTGCTGGGAGACCAGTTCTTGTCGCTGAGTGGTTCCGACAAAGGCGGAGACCCAATGTAGGAGGCGCACGTTGTGATGACGATCCTAAGATCTCTGTCGAACGGCTGCGCACGCAGAGCCGGGCTGAGGATGCTGAGCAGGTGGAAGTTGGCCAGGTAATTGATCATCCATGTCTCCTCAATGCCTTCCTCCGTCAGCCTCTTCTCGAAGCCAGGCGGCGTCACAGTGGCAGCGTTCAGGATGAGCGTGTCCAACCGCCGCGGCGGGGCGTTGTCGATCCATTTCGTCGCGAATTGTCGGATGCTGTGCAGCGAGGAAAGGTCGACCTGCTCGGCGTATATCATCTGGTTCCCGGTCTGATCCCGAAGATCGTTGATGTACTCGTCCAGAAATGGATCTGATACAGGAGCATGGGTCAACAGAACGATTTGGGCACCACGCTTTGCCAGTTCCGAGACCACCTGTGCCCCTATTCCGGTCGTTCCGCCCGTAACCATAACGACTCTCCCGTGCATCTTGCGGTCCGCCAGTGTTGACGCTCCCGAGGTCCATGCTTTGATCAGAAATATGGCGAGCAGTGTTACCGCGGTCTTGAATATTGTCCAGGCATGCTCTTTGATCAACCGTGGAGGGCCAGCGGTGACCATGAAGTAGACGGCTTCGATCATGGTGGCGGTGTGCGGGAAGGGCGAATTATGACCAGTATGACATGCTGAAGGGGGGTAGAGCCTCCGAGTGTATATGGGAGTCTGTTCGGTGGTCGGCAAGTGGATGATTGAAGTCGAAGGTGCTGTCGCATGTGTGGTGGGGGATGTGAAAGCTGGAGCTTTTTCTATCGCGACGAGAGAGCTGCAGCTGTCCGTTCAGTTAGTTGGTAACTTTGCTTGCCTGCCCTGCTTGCCTGCCAATGCCAGGGCGGCGGAACCTGGAAGGCGCTAGAGGCGGGAATTAAATGGGGCAGAGGGGCGTGCTTGCCGTTGATCCTCTGCCGATTTTAGGCAGTCGTACATGTAGAGTTGGTAGGTAGGTAGGGTGGCGTTAAGAGCTCGGATCTCATGAGGTGCTCGCTCGTCTTGAACTCTCAAAGAACAGTCATTTTCAACTGCTCCCTCAACATTACGAACACTTCTCCACCTCTCGGCAAAGGCTCAAAACAATCTCACAAAGCGCGTTGTACTTAGCAGGTGTGGGTTTCTCAGTTGCCCGCGGACGACATGGAGGATGATGACTACGGCGACGATTATGAGATCCCCCTTGAACAGAAAAGGCCGTTTGGCGCGGGCATCAAGCGCAAGCGGATCGAATTCGTCAAGGCATCAGACCCCGACTTGAGCAGAACGGAGTCGACGATCTACGAGGAGTCTGGGTCTTCCATATCCGACCTTTATCTGAGCCTCGTCCTGCCTGATGAGAAGCGATCGGCCTCGGAACCGATTCCCTCTGTGCCGCAGACATGCGCCGTGTGCAATCTGGTCGTCACAGATGACGAGCCCTCGGAAGAGGTGGAGAGTGAAGGTGCCACTGTTTCCAAGCGTCCGAAGGACAGCGGCAAATCCATCACCACGAGGCAGAGGCACGAAGCGTCCATCGCCCACCAAGTCTGTCTCGCACATTCTCATCCGCCGTCTGCGTTGGACAGGTCCAGGATGGGCTTGGCATATCTCTCCTCACATGGATGGGATCCAGATGCAAGGACAGGCCTTGGATCCTCGGGCCAGGGAATGCAGTACCCTCTGAAAGCCAAGGCGAAAGAGGACACTTTTGGACTGGGTCTCGAGATACCCAAAAACCTCAAGGGCAAAGTGGTCGAGAAGAAGCCGGTGACTCTCGATGCAAAAAAGAGCAAGAAGAAGGTGGAGTCTGATAGAAAAAAGGGCGAGAAGTTGAGGGAACTATTCTACTGGAACGATGATTTACAGAAGTACCTGGGAAAGGGGTGATGGCCTAGGAGATTCATAGAAAGCGAACTGAGATACCCAATTATGACATGTCGCCATGAATGTTCCAGGCTCTTCCTTATTTGTATGCTATAGAAAATACCTAAACATGCAGTCAAAGAAGCTTCAGAGACTGATGTCTCTTTGTCGGTCTGGAACATAAATGAACATCCTTCTCACATGAAAAATACAGTGCAGTATCCCCTAGCAACCTGAAATAGGCACTCCTCGGCGCCTTATCGATCGCGCTGATAAGCCCTACACGCTCTTACACCCCGCCAACTGCTTCTCTGGCCTCTGTAACTAGGAACCCTTTGAACTTTGCCATTGCTCTCTCGTCACCGTCAAAGCGAGGATCTCGACGGCATCAAGCGGGCGCACAGCAGCACGACGAGAAACCCCATCAAGCTTGCCTGCGCCGAAGCAGGAAGACCTCACAAGACATCCAACTACACGACGTCATACTTGCTTGGACAGTTTGCCTTCCACTGAAGTAACAGTACTGCGGCAGCTCTCGAGTCACAAGTCGCACCGCCATTCTTAAAGCCCGACTACTTCTCACGTCATGGCCGACCTCGCCGAGTACCTCTTCCAGCACGACCCATCCTTCCGCCGCGCTCGCCTTCCGGCCCTCTACTCCGACTTTCGCGGCCAGCGAACCCTCAACCCCGATGGCTACGTAGCCAACGTCGCCGCCTGGCGATCCGCCCTCTCCCTCCTCGCCTGGGACGGCCAGATCCCCTCCACCTCGCCGACACCAAACCGTCTCGTCCTCGACACCGATGACGGCCTCGCCGCGAAGCTCCAGTCCCGCCAGTTTGGGCGGCCACTCGCCCTGGGAACCGTCGTTCGCGAGGCGGCAGCCAACGGCGAACTCCTCCCCGTCACTGATTTCATCAACCGCCCACAGAGCATCTATCACAAAAAGGGCTTCAGCATAGGCAGCGTGCCCTGGAGCGTTGCCTCGTGGGCCGCTAGACAACTGGGCTTCGGAGGGGCAGGGTCGGCATCAGGAGAGGACCGCGTGCCAAAGGGGAGCTATGTCATCGTCGCCAATGTCGAGCGTGCTGCTGCCGCCGTGGCGGATAAGATCGCTTCTAAGTGCAGCGACAGCCGCTTCGACCGGACCTTCACCCGGGCGCACTTCGAGAAGCTCTTCTCATCCGAGCTTACAGGGCCGATGCTCGTCGGGAAAGACATGGATGTGTTCCTGCGCTTCCTTGAGCGGGACAAGGGCCTCGTTGTCTCGGATGGGAAGATTGTGCGTCTGAAGAGACCGGACGATGAGCATGAGGAGTCGGTCATCACGCAAGAGGACACGACGGTGGCAGAGCTGCGGGTGCTCGTCGAGGACCTGTCGCATCAGAACAAGCTGCTGGCGAAGAAGGTCGAGGAGCTCGAGACGGAGGCCAAGGCGGCCGTTGCGAAGCGCAAGAACGTTGTGGCCATGGGTCTCCTGCGGCAGAAGAAGACTGCCGAGACGATGCTGTCTCGCCGAACCACTGCGCTGAACCAGATGGAGGACCTGGCCGCCAAGATCCAGCAGGCACGGGACCAGGTGCAGTTTGTGCGGGTGCTCGAAGGCAGCGCCGGTGTCTTGAAGCAGCTGAACCAGGAAGTCGGCGGCGTCGAGCGGGTCGAAGGCGCCATGGACGTCTTGAGGGAGCAGATGAGCGAGACGGACGAGCTGGGACGCATCCTCTCCGGCGTGGCAGAGGATGCTATCGACGAGGAGGAGGTTGACGCCGAGCTCCGGGAGATGGAGAGAGCAGAACAGCAGAGGGTCGAGGCAGAGGCTCAGAAGGAGCGGGAGGAGAAGGAGAAGAAAGAGGCGGAAGAGACGAGCAAGAGGCTGGAAGAAGCCGGTGCTGTACCCGCCGACGAGGCCGAGAAGCTCAGAGAGAGCACAGCGACACCAGCCACTGACGCCGCGGAGCGGCTGCGCCGAATGTCCTTAGACGAGCGGAGGCAAGCAGAGCATGCTTCTTGAACACGCATACACCAGGGTCACGGAGTTACAGGTTTGACATTTTGGGAGTCGAGGTCAGGTTTCTGTCAATAGGCGGTTGTTCTCATGGCATTGTATAATACCGATTTGTGAAGTAACAGGCTCACTTCAAATGCCTCCAGAGGATCCTCATTATATCATTACATGCTCATCATGCGATTCCAGCTCTTGCTATATCCGTAGCTGTTATCGCGGGCCCATCGGCGTTGACTCGAGCTCCTGTGCCAATATGCCATCTTCATAGAGCGACACAACTCCAGTGTTGCCTTCGGGGTGTCGTAGGGCGCCCTTGGCTACGTCCTCGTCCGTGGCTGAAGGCCGAGCAATTGCCTCGTCACTTTGGACATGACTTGCTATTGAGGACGCTGTCCGATCATTGCTTTCTTCGGAAGCAGCCGCCGTTGTAACTGCCGTCGAGCCCGAGTCCTGGTTCGTCTCTGCCTTTGCCTGGGCATTTGCCCTACTCTTCCTCGCATTGGCGATCAAATCCTTAAAACTCGAGTCGTGTGTGGCCGCCCAAGCCGCGCCGTTGAAATTTTTGTCCTTGATCTCAGGTTCTGCTGCCCTGTTTCTGCCGAAAGCGGCAAACCCAGAGGAAGCGCCGGCACCCAGCGTCCTTTCCCACGACTGCATATCTTGCAGCAGTTCCGTCTTGGTCTTCGGTTTCGCCGAGTCGCAGTTGGCATTCCATATTGTGACCCATTCCCGGTGCCTGCTCTCCAGGAGCTGACGGGGGCCACCAGATGACAGTCCCACTTCCGTGAGTTTCTTCCGCAACTGATTGTCCTTCAAAAGTCCATAGCTCAGCCCTGCCAGTCGCTGGACCGGTTTCGACGGCTGTGGAGGGCCTTGCGTGTTAAGGCTGGTCGGTTCCCTTCGTGTGCTGCTCTCCCCCCGAGGCTGGTCATCGGCGGGCGGTCCTGTACATGTATCGAGGTGCTTGAAGACCTGCCACTGCTTCATACGCGTCTGGCATACTGGACAGGCGACAAGACCGTCCTCTGGGACTACGAGTCGGGGTCAGTCAGAATAGCGCGAGGCGGCGATTTTAGGAGCGGCACATACCGTATGACTCGTCCTGGGCCTCGTCCCTATCTTCCCCCTTGACAAGCTCCTCTTCCTCGTCCGAATCTTGGACTGTCTCGACTCGCGCAGTCGAAGCGATGGTAGCCTGGGCCTTTACGCTGTTCAACCTGGCCGAGCTCCGCAGGCGCTTTCTCTCGGGCTCGGGAGAAGCTGCGCTGTTCGCGACATGTTTCCTCTTAGGTGATCTGGGCGCGGCTGCGGGTGGCCCGCTCCTTGCAAAATCGATAACAGTCCTCCGCGCCTTCTTGAAAGCTTCAACAGCATCTTCTAGAGACCAGTTATTTCGCAGCTGGTTTTCCTGCCCCTGCTTGCGACAGAGGGGACATCGAGCATCGTTGGCCAGGGCGTGTCGTATGCAAAGGGAGCAGAAAGTGTGTGAGCAGGACGTCAGCATGGGCGTCTTGTAGAAGTCTTTGCACATTTGGCATCGCAGGGCAGCCTCCACGGCGGTTAAGCCGTTGAGAGGCGTTTGAAGCCAATCCGTCGAGTCGGCCACATCGTGATTGTCGGTCATGGTGAGGACGGTGCCAGGACCAGGAGTCTGTGCCGAGAGATCCTTTTTCTTATGGGTGTATGTGACTTCTGCAATCGTCCAGGCGCATGGTGGGCGCTTCCGTGGGAATACTGGCGGATTGTTGCTGCCTCTAGGCAAGATTTAGACCAAGACAGATGAACCAGGCGTCAGTCGCGTCCGTCGAAAGTGGCGTCGCGCTTTCCCTCTATTTGCGCGACTCAATGACGGCCTTTTTGCAGGGGTCAATCTATTCTGCATAGATGCATACTTGGTATGTACTAATGTCGGTAGGTACATATTACTGAAACCTTGATCTGAAGCCGCGAACAAACTCAGAATCTTTAAATACGCCTGAATAAAAGTAAATAAATATTTGACAGGAGACACATGAAGCGCTCATATCTCAAATAGGTCCGGGTGAATTCATGGGCCTTGGGGCGCGGTTCAATTATCTGTCTGAAAGCACAGGATGCCACAATGTATTCATGTAGCCGGACGAAACCGACCCCAGACCCTCAGATCAATTAAGCAGATCACATGACAACGCGTTCTGGCTTCGCGTCTCCCGTGGTCTCGTCGATGGTCCTCTGCGAATCTCCGTAATCCCACCAGACAGCTCCAACAACAATTATTGAGCACGCCTGCTGGTACTTTCTCACCTGGACAATCTTGTCTGCCTCCAAAAGTCAGGCCGTGAATATGGAGGACTACAAGAAATACCTGGCCCAGCGCCTCTTCGCTGATGACCGGATGGTCACATATCGGAGCCTCAGCCGTGCGCTCAAGGTGCACGTCAATACTGCCAAAGCGTGAGTCAATCAAAGTTCCAGGTTCTCGCGAGTTCTCTACTAATATATCCCAGCATGCTCTATGACTTCCATCAATGGCAGAATGGTCTGGAAGCTGGCAAGGTCCACGCTACTTATATCATCTGCGGCACCAGCAAGTCCGCCACGCAGCCTGATGGCGACGTGGATATGATAACGAGCTCGGCCCCTGAATCTGAGAGTTGGGGTGATGAGGTTCAAAATCAAACGATCACCCTCGTCACCGAAGAGCGCCTGAAAGGTAAGTTGACCGAGCCTCATGAGAAGTGATGACACTAAGTCTCGACCACTAGATGTGTTGGACGGGTACTCATCTGTCACATCGTTCCAAATGTACAGCGTGGCCCCATATCCAGTCAAGGTACTTACCCAGACATGTCAGACCTGACCTGACTAGCTGACTTGTCTCCAGGAACTTCAGCTGCTCACTGAAGTGTCCCGTGAGGCACTGCAACAGGTTGATATCGCTCACAAGGATGAGAGTGACACCTATGGCGCTATTTCGAACCGCAACATGAAGAAGCGCACTCGTCAGGGCAAACGGCCTGTGCCCACTCCCGCCCCTGCGCCCGTCGAGAAGAAGCCGGCTTTGGTCAAATCGACAAGTACAGCATCATCTACTGCGGAGCCAGCCAAGGTCAAAGAGGAGCCGAAACCGGCGGCGAAGGCCTCAACTCCTGCTGCTGTCGATACGCCTGCTTCCTCAGCCGGCCCCTCGAAGAAGGCAGCCGCGGCAGCGCCAAAGAAGGGCGGGATCATGTCTGCGTTCTCCAAGGCCGCTGCCATGCCAAAGAAGAAAGTTGCATCAAACGCGCCGACGCCCAAGACCGAGGAGCAATCTCCCGCCTTGTCTGACGATGGCGAAGACGATGAGGACCCGCTGCCGGCCCCCAAACAGGCCGCAAGCGGGTCAGCCAGACGATCTCGCCAGGACCGGGAAGCCGAACTGAAGCGCATGATGGACGAGGAGAGCGACGAAGAGGAAGAGCCGGAGGAGAAGGAACCAGAAGACGAGCCTATGGAAGAGGCACCTGAGCCGGAACCCGAGGCCGAGCCACAGGCGGCCGAGGAACCTGCTGAGGTAGTGTCGAGCACCGGCTCAGGCCGCAGACGCGGCCGACGCCGCGTGATGGTGAAGAAGAAGGTCATGGATGAGCATGGCTACCTAGGTACGCTGCCCCGCGCGCCACGAAGCACCTTCACCAACATCCGGCAAGATACTGACGAGTTGCAGTCACAAAACAGGAGTCTGGTTGGGAGTCATTCTCGGAAGACGAGCCAGCCCCTGCGGCGCCGAAGCCTCAATCCACGGCGACCTCGTCTGGTAGCCAGGCTGGCGCCAAAGCGAAGAAGGGCGCGCCGAAGGGACAGGGAAACATCATGTCGTTCTTCTCGAAGAAGTGAGCCTCGAGTCTGTTTCATACGAGCATCATGTTGCAGCGAAACAACGCCGAGTTCCAGTGGAAGCTGGGCGGGCGTCGGTTCGGCGCTGGGCACCAGTTGTCCCCTGCGCTAGCCTTGGCATTGACACAACGTGGAGAGGTTGGCGGGCGTGCTGGACTCTCTTGTAGCAAATGGGTGTGCCGTGTTTTTGGTGCCGGTCGGCAATATCTAGCATGAGAGCGCCATTATCCAAGTCTGAAGTCATATATGCACGCGGATCGTAGGTAAATGCGAGCTTTGGGGGTAGATCTCACCTGTGGCTTCCAAGTCCTTACTACCTACTACTAGTAGTAAGGCGGTCCCGCTGTGGGCCCACGAACCCCCCGGGCCCCGGGGGACTTCCACCGCCCCGCAAACCTGGAAGCTCCAGGTCGCGGGCGGGAGGGAGCCCTGCAATAAGGTGAGGTGCCCGCTCGTCCGCCAAGAGACGTAAGGGTCGCAGCTGCCGCAGAATGTCGTCCAGTCAGATGCTTGGCCTCTTCTGTCCAGCCTCGCAAGCCCTCGACTTGTTTCGTCGGACAACATCCTCGACGATGCATATATAAACTCACGGTACCCTGCACGAGATGTGGCGGAAGAGTTTCTCTTGGAAATATTACACACCTTGCTACCCCGACCGGGTGTCTTTTGTATGCCCAGAGCTACGACGTCTTTTCCGTACCCATAACCCCCATCCTACCTACGACCGATGATCATGGGCAATCGTAGCTCTCTAAGCCTGGTCCTTGTGCTGGCTGGCGCTGCTCATGCAGAACCAGGCCAGCAGCCCCTGGGCAGCTTCAACCCAGACGCCTGTCCCAACTACCGGGACTACTCGCAGCACATCCAGTGAGTTGACCTTGTGGAAGTCGTATCTACCATAGCTAACAGTCGCCTTTGCCAGCCGGCCTCTCAGCGAGGGACCTCTAGAACTACCATACCAACGACCAGACCCTCTTTGCCGAACCTTCCATTCAGACGAGATCGAGCACGTCATTACCAATGTGACGTCGCGCATGAAGAGCCCCGACCTGGCGAGGCTATTCGAGAACGCTTTCCCATCTACCACCGATACCACGGTCAAGTTCCACACCGACGGCACAGACACCAGGGTTGTTGAGCTCCGAGATAGGGGAATTGTTGCCGACGGCAAGTGGCAGGGACCACAATCCTTCATCATCACCGGCGACATCATTGCCGAATGGCTGCGAGACTCTACAAACCAGCTATCGCCGTATCAGCCGCTGGCCAGCAAAGACCCGGCGATCTACAACCTGATCCTGGGCGCCATCAACACGCAGTCCGAGTACGTCATTGAGTCACCATACTGCAATGCGTTCCAGCCGCCTCCGATCGCGGGCCTGCGGATGAGCCATAACGGGCAAGACGATACGGTGCACCCAGCTTATGAGCCTTCTTTCGTGTTCGAATGCAAGTACGAGCTCGACTCACTGGCGCATTTCCTGGCGCTAGGTAACGAGTTCCACGAGCATACGGGGTCCACGGATTTCTTGAATGCCAGATGGTATGCGGCCGTGGGCACTCTGATGCAGGTGCTGGAACAACAGTCGCAGTCGACGTTCGACCCCAAAACAGGTCGCTACATGCGGAACGAGTACAGCTTCAAGCGCCCCACGAACATTGGGACGGAGACCTTGAACCTCGACGGTGTGGGAAATCCCCTGAACTGGGGCACCGGTTTGGTGAGGTCTGCCTTCCGGCCCAGCGATGATGCCACCATTCTCGGCTTCTTCATCCCGGCCAACGCCATGATCTCGGTGGAGCTTTTGAAGACGGCTGCCATACTGGAAAAGGTTGGCAAGTCGAAGCTGGCGAGCCAGCTCGAGAAGCGAAGCAACATGATCTCTGATGGCATATGGCAGCATGCCGTTGTCAAGCACCGCAAGTACGGTGATGTGTTTGCCTACGAAGTCGATGGGTACGGTTCGCAGATCCTGATGGACGATGCGAACTACCCCTCGCTCCTCGCGCTGCCCCTGATGGGATTTGTTGATGCCAGCAACGAGGTGTATCAGAACACCCGAAAAATGCTGCTGGAAAAGTCCGGCAATCCTTACTACCTCACCGGCGAGGACTTCCATGGCATCGGAGGTTAGTTGTCACTGTACTTTTAGGGAGGCATGAGTGCTAACGACACATAGGTCCGCATATTGGCCTCTCGAATGCCTGGCCGATGAGTCTTCTTGTGCAAGCGCAAACCTCCAATGATGATGCTGAAATCCAGACCTGTCTCGAGACAGTGTTGAAATCGGCGAAGCTAGGTCTTGTCCACGAGAGTATTGATGTGAACCATATCACTGCTTACACAAGTAAGTCGCCCTTCAACGAACCTCTAAGGACCCTGGGTAGCGCTTACATGCATGATAGGAAGCTGGTTTGCTTGGGCCAACGGGGTTTTCGCTAAGACGATCCTCGACATTGCCAAGCGGAAGCCTCACCTCATCTTCAAGGAGAACAAGCCCTACGAGATATGATGACGGAGGTGTGTGGATGGATGATGACCTGATACCCGGGAGAGAGGAACTCTCTTTGCACATACATTGTTAGTGATGCCGAACGAATCCTAGGATAAACATGACCATCACGAAAAGCATTGCGGAACGAAGATTGCATGTGCTGTGTGTCAAGATTGTGATGCTCCAGAAAGGGGCTCAGGGTCTTGGAGGGGCCCTTCTGTTATCTAATCGCGGCGGGGCATCAACACGTAACGCCTCCAAGTGACGACATTCAGAGGCGAGGCTCAGACTCGAGACTCATATTACCCTCACCTTTGGTCCCAAGTCGAGGGTCTCTTGAAGCACTTTCACTTGTTTCGATGCCGTTCGAATAATGCGCCTAAGTCTCGAATCAATTGCCAACAGGAACCTCTTGCGCTCTTCTCCTCTTATACATCGTGACCCCGCCTCACCCTTCACTCGGAGCTTTCATCCGACCTCGGCATCATCAAGTCTCATACAAATCACAGCTCTACAGAAACGTGCCATGTCTTTCGCTTCGCAGCCATACGTACCGGTCCACGCCTCTGGGAAGACCATAAATCTTCTCCGCGGCTGGCCCGCACCGTCCCTCCTGCCGCCTCAAGCCCTCACGGATGCCCTGACCCGGGCCCTAGCCGATCCGGCCGTCGCCGTCCCGGGCCTGCAGTACGGCCCGGACGCCGGCTTCCAACCGCTTCGCGAGGAACTGGCCACATTACTGTCCCGATTCTACGGCATAATCACGCCCCCAGACCCTGCACGCATCTGCATCACCGGCGGCGCGAGCCAGAGCGTCGCCAACATCCTCGCCAGCTTCACCGACGAGAAGGTCACCCGTGGCATCTGGATGGTCGCGCCCTGCTACTTCCTCGCATGCCCCATCTTCGCGGACGCCGGCTTCGGCGGCCGCCTGCGCGCCGTCAAGGAGGACGAGGACGGGATCGACCTCGCGGCGCTCGAGCAGGGCATCCGCGCCCTCGACGCCCAGTGGGAGCGAGACGGCCACAGCACCGAGGGCGCCAAGAAGGCCAGGTTCCGCAAGCTGTACAGGCACATCATCTACCTCGTGCCGACGTGCGCCAATCCCTCGGGCAAGACGATGCCCCTCGCCCGCAGGGAGGCGCTGGTCCGCCTCGCGCGGCGGTACGACGCGCTCGTCATCGCCGACGACGTGTATGACTTCTTGCAGTGGCCGCTGGGAGACACGTCGACGACGACGAGGCAGGCGGCCGAGGCGCTGCCATTCCCGCCGACGGACGCGAACTTGCGCCTGCCGCGGCTGTCAGATGTCGATTTCGCACTCGGCCCGAACCCGGACGACCCAGAGGGCTTCGGCAACGCCGTGTCGAACGGGTCGTTTTCCAAGATCGTGGCCCCGGGCGTGCGGACGGGGTGGGTCGAGGCGTCGCCCAAGTTCACGCACGGGCTGTCGCAGACGGGCGCGACGTGCAGCGGGGGCTCACCGAGTCATCTCTGCGCGGTCATGATGTGGGAGCTCCTGCGGAGCGGGGACCTGGAGCGACAGATTCGCGACGTCACGGTCCCGGCGTTGCGGGAGAGGCATCGAAGCGCCATCGCCGCCGTGAAGAAGTACCTCGTGCCGCTGGGCGTGGAGGTGACGCAGTCGAGCCTGAGGGCTGCGCCTGGGGACGGTGTCTCGGGAGGGTACTTCATCTGGCTGACGCTGCCTGAAGGGGTGGATGGCCTCATGGTCGCCGAGAGGGCGCGCGAGGCCGAGGGCCTTGTCATCGGTGCTGGTTCCAAATTCGAGGTGCATGGCGACGAGGACGCTGCCAAGTTCAACAATGCGGTGAGGATCTGCTTCGCTTGGGAAGACGTCGAGAATGTGGTCGAGGGTGTCGAGAGGCTGGGGCAGGCGGTTAGGGATGTCAAAGACGGCAAGCTTGACGCGGCCAATCTGAAGGGCACCGGCGATGTTTACAATGAAAAGTAGACAAGTACTGTTCATTCATGAAATAGGGGTATCGCGCTAGTTTTCCAGACTCCAATGTGTAACGACTCGCTACCTCTCTACCAGGCCCAGGTCCTGCTCGAGGCGGTGAAGACCGGCGGCTTCCACTGGATCAGCGTCGGGTCGATCATCCGCCTCTTCTTCAACATTTGCTTCTCTCGTTGCTGCATCAGCTTCTCTGGGATGATGATCTTATGCTCTCCCCTATGGTAGATCTGCATCCTAAGTGCTCCCAGGGTGTGTTCGACATCCTGCGTCGTCATGGCCAGCTGCGTAGACATGGCCTCGATGGTGATCTTCTCGTCGCGCTCGATATACTGCGCGAGCAGGTCCAGAATGTTCTCGCCCCAGAACTGGCGGTAACTCAGGAGACCAAGATCAGACAACGGCTTCTCGGGCGACCCAAGCTTCCCCTCGATACGGGAGAGCTCGTAAGAGAACTGAATCAGCAGTCGACCGTAACCTTTGCGTTGGTACTGCGGGAGCGTGAGGATACAAGCCACGTTGTATCCGTCCGCGCTCTCCTTCTCTTTCGAAAAGTATCCCACGAGATGCTGCCCTTTTTCATCTCTAATCGTCATCACGTAAAACAAAAAGGGATCGACATCGTAGTAAAGCGTCTTGTGGTCGAGGAACATCTTGGACAGCAAACACAGGTTGCGGCACCACGTTCGCTGCCTCCTCCCATCGATTTCAAAGAACGATACAGATTCGTCGCGGTAGATTTCGTTGCCGGGAGGATGTTGTAATGAGCACTTCGTGCGGTGACGGGTGAAGGATTTGAGATCTCCATAGTAGCCAAGGCAGAACTCGCAGATGTACATGACATCCTCCTGGCCAAAAACTTCGGGATACGGCGAGAAGTACCACGGGAAGAGGTCGAATTTCCCAAACTGCACTGTCGAGATGTTGCGGATTCTCGAGATCTCTGCCGGGTTCTGCGTCATACTGCCGTGTGTTCTGAGCTTTTCGATCTCCGCTTCGCGGCTGAACCCGTTCGGCTCTGCCTTCACTTCGGCGGCCGCAGCCCCCGCAGCGCCGTCCTCGCCGTCGACGTCCATCTCGTCTCCGCCTGCAGCAGGCGTGGAGGCTGCATCGCCATTTAAGGGAGTTTGCGCCTGGCTCTCATCGGCTGGCGTCGCCTTGGTACTCTGCCCTTCGACGAACTCGGGCCAGGGGTGTGGTGTGTTGACTTCCGAGACAGACGTGACCGACTGCTCCCTCTTGCCGGGCCGCTTCTGCGCCTTCTTGGTCTGCGTTTTCTTCGATGTGACCCCGGCCGTCTTCTTCGTCTTGGAATCCTTGGGCTTGTCTTTCTCGGGGTTGGGCCACTCGACGTCCTGGTCGAAGTCTATCCTAGCTAATGGAACCCATTCGTCGAGACGCTTATTGAAGTTGTCGAAGTTGCAGTAGAATTGCCGGCCGCTTTTAGTCTGCTTGATCGATAAAATCTCGGCACGGCGGGGAATGCCCTCCTTGTTGACCATGGCGATGCATCCTACTCTGTACGAGCGTCAGTATGCAGGTATCGACCACGCGATGATCTGGTAGGACTCACTTGATGGTATCGGGCGTCGCCTTCCCCTTTTGGCGGGGCCCATCAGATCCGACGGTGGCCTCGCCATGCCCTGGACCTTGAGCCATGATGGAAGCGATGGTTTTGCGGCGATGTGTGATGGATTTGTCGCGGTCGAGGACGCAGCGGTCGCCTCTTTTTTCGTTGGTACAGGCGAAGTTTGGGCATGATGCGCCGGCAGAAACACGCCCGCCAAAAGCGGTGGCGCTAGTGCTGGCAGGTACCCCACCTTCCTGCATACTCGATAAGAGCCGATAAGGAATTTCTCCCCAAGTACCCTTCCCGCCTTTCGTAGTAGGACTGAAAGATTTCGGGATTTGTTTTCATCTCATCGTTCTCAATCATAACATTACAATAAAGTACATTGGATATGAGAAGGTAGCTCCTCATTTGTTTATAAAAGGGGCCTCACATTGCCCAAGCAGTACAGAACGGACTGCAACATGGCTCCTGAGCTCTCATCAAACTGGAAGAAGCTTCAAGCGCAGCTCAAGGCGGAACCTGCCACATCTACCAGCAACGGCGCCACGAAGCGCAAGGCGGAAGGCCCAGGGAAGACTCCGCCGGCGAAGAAGAACAAGACCAAGCCGACGCCCAAGCCGGCGCCCAAGACCATTGTCGGTCCCTCGAAATCCAAGGTCAGGGTACCGAATCTGGCCGGCCGGATGGGAGCCGGTCAAAGCTCAAAGATCGATGACAGGACGGGCCATGCGCCGTCGCTGTCCACATGGGCAGCAGACAACGACATTTCACCCGAGTCATTGGCTGAGGCATACGGACTTGGCTTGAAGAACAACTCAATCCTCACGTCGGATGTGGGCAAAGAGAACGCCGGCTTGACGGAAGGGCTCGAGGTCGGCAAGTACATCAGCGTGGACTGCGAGATGGTCGGTGTCGGCGAGGGGGGCTACGAATCAGCACTGGCCCGTGTCAGCCTAGTAGACTTCCACGGACGTCAGGTATACGACTCCTACGTGAAGCCCAAGGAGCGAGTCACGGACTGGCGCAGCTCGGTCAGTGGCATCACGCAGAGGAACATGCGGTTCGCGCGGGACTTTGAAGATGTCCAGACCGATGTTGCTGCCGTTCTCAAGGACCGCATCTTGATCGGGCACGATGTGAAGCATGATCTCGACGCTCTCATGCTGACGCATCCTATCATGGACATACGCGACACGGCGAAGTTCCCGGGCTTCCGACAATACGGCAACGGCAAGAAGCCTGCACTGGCGAGGCTGTCTATGGAGATCCTGGGTGTCGAGATCCAGAGGGGCGCTCACTCTAGCGTCGAGGACGCCAAGGTCACGATGGCGCTGTTCCGGAAACACAAGCAAGCATTTGACGTGGATCACGCGAACCGGTTCCCGTCCATGACGAACGGCGGAAAGAACGGAGCGGGCAAATCAAATTCGAAGAAGCCCAAAAAGAAGAGGAAGTGATCATATTCGGACAGCGAGAATCTATCATCATCAGGCGTTGCTTCATCGAGCAGTAATACCCAATTTTCCACATTATTAAAGAGGAACACCCTCCATTAGCTCCAGGGCACCTTCTCGGCCGACCGTTATGATGGCGTCGCCCAGCGTCTTTGTGGAGAAACCGGCCTCGCAGTATGTGTAGTAGTACTATTGAAAAAGTCAGCTAACGTCACGTTGTATCCAGTAAAACAGCCGACACTTACCTCCCACTTCCTCCTGAACACGTCGATGCCCTCTTCGGACATGTCAGGGTGCTCTCGTTTCAACGCAGGGCGGATCTGGCTGTCAAAGTTTTGCAGGAACGCCTCTTTCCACAGTCTGAGGGTTCTCGAGTAATGTCCGCCGATGTTTTCGACCTTTTCCACGATGAGCGTGCCTTTCGACTCGGTCGTAATGTGGTTCAGTAATTGTGTGATGGAGGGTAGATAACCGCCGGGGAAGATGTAGTGGTTGATGAAACTGCGAATGGTCAGCAAGCGATGGCAAAACGGGCAGACCATTGACTTACTCCACGCTCTTCGAATACGCCTCGTGGCGCCCCTCGGGCATGGTGATACATTGGAACACGGCGATGCCGCCATCCTTCTTCAGCAGCTTGTCGATGCAAGCGAAGTAAGTGCTGAGATATTCCTGGCCCACAGCCTCCAGCATCTCAATCGACACGACCTTGTCGTATGGCTTCTCGGGCACCGGCAGGGCGCGATAGTCCATGAGGAGTACTTCAATCCGGTCGTCGAGGCCCGCGTCTCTGATTCTCTCCTCGGCCAGTGCCTTCTGTTCCTTCGAGAGCGTCAGGCTCGTGACACGGCAGCCCGTCGTCTTGACGGCTTCGATCGCGAACGAGCCCCAGCCGGTGCCGATCTCGAGAACGTGGTCCGTCGACTTAATTCGCGCGCCGTCGATGAACCTGTGCAGCTTGGTCATCTGCGCCGCCTCCAGGCTCTCTTGCGACTCTGTCCCGGCCGTGACAGGTTTCCAGATGGGGCAGGAGTACGTCATGTCAGGCGACAGGAAGGCGGCGAACATGTCGTTGGAGATGTCGTAATGCGCCGAGATGTTGAGGAGGGCATTGGACAAGGTGTTTGTGCTGCGCGCCAGGCTCGTGATGGCGGAAGAGAAGCTGGAGATCCAGGTGGTGCCGTTGCCCATCTGCTCACGGTTCAGGATGAAAAGCTACACATGGCCTCTGTTAGCTTCACTCGACTTTGGAATTGAACAAGAGAGCTGAGGTCTACCTGGAAGAACGCAGTCAGGTCCTTGCACTCGACGTCGCCCAGCATGTAAGCCTCGGAAAAGCCCATGTCGGCGAACAGGAACAGGCGCATCCAGAAGGAGTCGCTCTTTACGACCAGCTCAACTCTGGGGATGGCATCCGCCCGGCGAGGGCCCTGCCACGCATTATCGAGGATCTCCGCCGACTTGGAGCCGAGCTTCTGGCCAAAGACATGTCGGGCTCCGGCGGGCTCGTCAACAAGCAGCAGGGTGCCCTTCTCAATCTGAGAAAAGACGGAGAGGATGGCAGGCTTGGCCACGGACAGCGCGGGGCCCCATGTCAAGCTTCCGACAGCTCCCCTGAGCGCCTCGGTGCCGTGGGAGAGGGGTTGCGCAATAGCTGCAGGTAGGGAGGGGAGCCTTGGCATCGTCACTTTGTGAGGTCCTGTCTACGCGTGTAGGGCTCGGCGACAAGCAAGAGAGCTTCGGAGGTGTCAATTGGCTTTCGTGGAGCTACGAGAAGCTTCAGGTAAGCAGCACTGTGAGGTGGGAGGCGTGAGAACGGAGGAGGGAAAACATGAGAGGGGACAGCTAGTAGGCTCGACGATGGCTGCAGCTCGCCCGGACATATACGCCATGGATCGGCCCTCCTAGCCCTCCCATTCTTCGGCCGGATCGAAGTCCTAGCTGGTTCTGCACGGACAGACGGTGAGCCCTTGTTCTAGCGTAGTGTCTCGTCGATGTGTAAGGGCGACGGCAGACCGGGCATCGGCATGTTCGAGATCCGGATCGGATGGAATTGTGGGCGGGATGGTGCAACCGGGCGGGGCCTGTTTGTTGACCCCGGCGCTGGGTGGTCAGCCTCCTGTCTTGCAAGTGCGTTGCTACAACATGGGAATGTCTCAGTTGGTCGGTTTCCTGTCAAGTATCATCTCGAATTGCTGAGGTTCAGCGTTCAGAAGTTGGTTGTTCTCGTCGACCAGCGATGCTAGAACATGGAAGTTCCAGTCGTCGAGAGGTCAGCCAGCTTGGCAAACGCCGTCCGGTGCAACTGCAGTACAAATTGTCGAAGCTACCCTTTGCCTTTCCACGCAGATTTGAGTACAAATGGAAGCTGCTGCGTCGAATCTGCAAGGGGCGGGCACCAAGCCTACAGACGGATAGGCTGAGGACCAACGGAATTTGGACCCTTGGGGGACAGCACGGCACCTTATCCGGCTAGCGGGCCCTGGAGAAGAAATCCAGTGGTCGAGGGCAAATTTCCAGGCCGCTCATAGGTCAACCGTCAGGGCGCAGGGCTCGGAGCTCGGGGCTTGTTTGGGGCATCTCTAGGCCTCATGTTCGGGGCAGACCACGGTTCCAGTTGAGGGGTTCCATCCGAATGCGTCGATGACGTCTACACTTCTGCTGGCGAATGCGACTGCGAGGACTCCGTTGTCATCCATGTCGAGCGCATCCTCCGCTTACTCATTATCTTCTGAATAGAGTGATTGCCGCAACTGAAACGAACTTCTTCGAAATATCCACCAGCTTGATGATGAGGACACTCAGGACAGTCAGACTTTAATAACCCAGACCTCGGCCTCAGCAGTGATGACTGAATTTCAACGACTGAGTCAATTCCGACGAGTTTACTCGTTGACAGTAACCGCTCCGTACAGTTGCCCTTTGGATTGAAGTCAAGTTCTGATCTCACGGCCGCGTCAGGCAGGCTCGACCATCCGATTGTGATGAGACCATGCTGGTAGCTGCCCAGGTAGGACAGGAAATGAGGAAGTCGCCGATGAGGAACCTTATCGAGGTGGAAGTAGACCAAGGTGGGAACCAAGTCGCCTGCGAGAGCGGGCAGCCAACAGAACAGAATGAGGTACCGGGCTACCGGGCACGTGGTTTGAAAGCTTTAAATTATCCCTTGCCGTGAACTAAGTGCGCCTCGATTTGGGAGTACAGAAACAGGAGATCACGGCGTCGGCACCGACGCCGCACGTGGCCTTGTGGAGGTGCAAAGTACCCAGAGCATGCAATGGCGAGCCGACGGGTAAAAGGCGATGGCCTTAAGAGGTGACCCGAAATACTGGAACCGAAGATCCTAAATGCTTGGCAAAGAGCTCGGGAGTCGCCATCTGTTAAGGGCCTCCGAAGCCTCCTTGGAGCTTGTCAGTATTTCCCCGGATCTACGCCCCCAGCACCTATTATACACGACTTTCAGACAGCTTGGCCAGGTCCGACGGTTCAACACATGTCGAGCCGACGGATCGAAACAGTTCCAAGCCTTTTCGACTGATCGTCAGCCTCTAGCTCGTGGGGCACGGCGGGTCTGGAGAAGATGGCGTCCTTGTCCCGCGGGGCTGACAGACACCCATGCCATCTGAAGTTGAAATAAAGGCAAGACCTTAGGTCCGTGGTTGCCCTTGGTCGCCAGTACCTGTCCTGGTCTGTCAATCTTACCTCGAACCCTCAACATGGCTGAAGCAGAGCACGTCTTGCACTACCTTGAGCCGGCCAACCTCTGGGACGATGCCCTCCCTATCGGCAATGGCCGTCTAGGGGCCATGATCAGAGGCACCACCAAGACGGAGAGGCTATGGATCAACGAAGACTCTGTATGGCACGGTGGACCGCAAGACAGAGTCAACCCGGCCGCTCGAGAAAGCCTGCCCGAGCTCCGACGCCTCATACTCGCCGGTCGAGTGACAGAGGCTGAGCGTCTCATCTCCAGGACCTTCACGGCTATGCCGCAGAGCACTCGTTTCTACGAGCCCGTGGGGGACGTTTTCCTCGACTTTGGTCACGGCGTCGACCCTACCGGCCCTGTCGTCAACCCTTCTGGCATCCCTGATCTCCACGCACTGTCCTCGTCGCAGGAGCTGGTCACCGACTACACTCGCAAACTCGACCTGAGATCCGGGCTTGTGACGACTTCGTACAAGTTCAAGGGAGTTGGATATACGAGAGAATATTTCGCCAGCTTGTCGGACGACGTTCTTTGTGTTAGGGTCACCGCCGATCAACCCAAGTCCGTGGACTTTGCCCTGTCCATCAACAGAGGTGACCATGACGACCCGAATAGGGGTTGCAACAAAACTGTCGACCGGCTAGAGCACATCCCACGCGGCATTGCCCTCTCGCACTCCATGGGCCGCGGGGGCATCGTCATGAGCATGGGCGCCGCTGTCCAACTCGAAGGCGCCAACGGCATCATCGACGAAAAGGGAACTGACGTTACTATCCACGATGCCGACACGGCCGTCATATTCATTGCCGGCGAGACGACATACCGCAATGACGACGACTGGGATGCGGTCAAGAAGCGTCTTGCCAACGCTATGCGGAAGCCCTGGGCCGAGCACTTGCAGTCCTCCACAGCACAGTACACCGAACTCTACTCCCGCGTTGCCCTCACGTTGGATGCCTCGACGGCCGACCCGAACGGGAAGCTGCCGACGGATCAGCGACTCGAGAGGGTGAAGAAAGGTGGCACAGACCAAGGACTTATGGCGCTGCTCTTCCACTACGGGCGCTATCTTCTCATCGGCTGCTCATTGCAGGGCCTCCCAGCCAACCTCCAGGGCATCTGGAACAAGGACGTCCAGCCCATCTGGGGCTCCAAGTACACCATCAACATCAACATCCAGATGAATTACTGGCCTGCCGAGGTGGCCGCCCTGCCCGAATGCCACCAGCCGCTCTTCGACTTCCTCGAGACGCTCCAGCAGAGGGGCGAGAAGACGGCCAGAGACATGTACGGCTGCCGGGGCTGGGTGAGCCACCACAACACGGACATTTGGGGCGACACGGCCCCTCAAGACCGCCACATGGCGGCCACCTACTGGAACCTCAGCGGCGCGTGGTTCTGCACGCACCTCTGGGAGCACTACCTGTACACTCTCGACCGAGACTTCCTCCGCAACAAGGCGTGGCCGATCATGAAGGGCTCCGCCGACTTCTTCGCCGACTACCTCATCGAGAAAGACGGGCATCTCGTCACGTGCCCGAGCTGCTCGGCGGAGAACGTCTACTACCAGCCCGGGCCGGCCAAGGAGCCGGCGTCCATCTGCGCGGGCCCGGCATGGGACTCGCAGATCCTGAGCGAGCTGTTCGGCGCCATGGTGGAGGCATCCGAGATCCTCGGCGAGGCGGAGACCGGGGTCCAGTGCGCTTCCATACTCTCGAGGCTCCCCAAGCCGCAGATCGGGTCCCGGGGCCAGATACTCGAGTGGATGGAGGAGTACGAGGAGGTCGACCCGGGCCACCGCCACGTCTCCCATCTCTGGGGCCTGTTCCCGGGCAAGTCGATCCAGACGCCCGAGCTGCACGCGGCAGCGCAGGAGACCCTCCGACGGCGTCTGCAGTCCGGCGGCGGCCAGACGGGCTGGAGCGCGGCGTGGATGCTGTGCCTGTACGCGCGCCTTCGCGACGGGGAGAGGGCGCAGGCCACGGCGCAGAAGATGCTGCAGCAGTCTATTTCGAAGAACCTGTTCGACGACCACCCGCCCTTCCAGATCGACGGCAATTTCGGCTTCACGGCGGCCATGTGCGAGATGCTGCTGCAGAGCCACAGCGGCGCTGTCGTCGAGCTGCTGCCCTGCTTGATGCCTGCTTGGGAGAGTGGTGGATCCATCAGGGGGTTGAGGGCACGCGGTGGGTTGACTGTTGATATTGCTTGGAAAGATGGGAAGCTCTCGGCGGTACGCCTTGCCTCTGAAAACGATCAGAAACGAACCATCAAGGCCAGCGAGCGACGACTAGTCGCTGGAACGGGGATCAGGGAGGTGGAAATAAGAGCGGGAGTCCCATTGGAGCTCACAGGTCAATGGTGATACTCCATGGCGAGTCTGCAGACTATTGAACGAAGATGTTGCGTATTTGGAGCAATTCGGGAACTCATGCACATTGGGTGAGCTTGTTCTGTGTATCGGGGGCAATGGTAGGTACTATTCTTCTGCTGTGTCGCGTATCTAGCAACTTGAGACAAACATTGAAGGAAGACAGGAAGGGTCGTCGAAGTTGTGCTTAGTAATCAATTAACACCCCTGGGATTCCGGCGCGTGGAGACGCGTGAAGAGGTTCACATCGTCCATCACCAAACTGATAACCATCAATCATCACGTCCGTCCAGCTCAACATGTCGCAACCAATGTTCAAGATACAAACGGACGAGGCGAAAGTGTGCAAATCAGTCGCCAATCTTCTGCCATGCCGCATCCACCACAACGGCCCAGTCGAGATTGCCGAGCCTTTCTGGAAGCCGGCCAAGGCGGACGGTGAGTCTACCAACCGTAGATTTATTACTTCACAGTCCCTGACTTTTTCCCAGACGGAAAACAGACCGCTTTCTTCCGCGGCAGACAGCTGTATGGCAAAAGTGTCAAGCTGCCCGAGGGGTACCGGGGTGTCGTGGTCGAGAAGGCCGCCGAGCGTGCTGATGCGCCGAAACACGTCGTCACTGAGATCGACGACGAGGAGGTGCGAGACGTGAAGCCCCAGCCGCGGTCGATGGTGGTCAAGGGCGAGTTTGACGAGATGGTGGTCTGGGGTCACGAGACCATCGCGGACGCTTCGTCGGACGCTCATGTGAGGAGCATGGAGGAGTGGCTCCAGGTGTCAAGCCAGATCCATTCTTATGAGCCTCCAACATCGACAAGCAATTAATTCAATAGAAGGGGAACGCAAGGGCGATTCATATGGAGGACGAGTAGGCCAACCTGTTAGTATCAGGGGCTTCAGCCAACGCATGGCATGGCTTGAAAGGGGGACATCGGCGTCAGGCGTTATCACATTCATCAACTTGTTCAAGAATGCCATGTTTCCAACCATCTCATCTACACGTACACTTCAATTACCCATTTCACTGACAGGCTCGGCACCCAGCATATCTAAGGTACTTACTTCAAGAAGCACAAGGTGAAGCCAGGGCGAAGCACTAACAATTAAACCCAACGAGGCCTAGCGCAGCTCATGCAATCAATTAAAGTCGAGACGCGCTAAGCACGCGTCGGGCGCGACTTCCCAGTCGCGTATCACCCCTGGAAACCCTCTGGAGCCCATTAAACCCCTGGCAAGTTTGAACACGACTCCATCCGAAAACTGCATGTCAAGTACTCCGTCATCTCACCACCTCATCCACCCCCCATTAAGCTGAGGAAAAGGACGCCTCATAGCCAGAACACTCGAATACACTGCTCAGAGGTCCATACCAGCAGCAATCATGGCTGCCTCGAGCGACGCCGGCTTCCTCATGTCCGACCGGGCCACCACGCCCCGGCGGTTCAACCCCGCCTCCAGCTCCGGCGCAAGACCTCGTGCGCCGCCCTCAGACAGCCAAGGGGCCCCAAGCGATGATGAGGGCGAGGGCTTCGCCGACGACCAGGTACCTCGCAGCTCGAGGATTCAGGACACTGCGAGCATCCCCAAGGTGGAGGACAGGATCGGTCTCATGGTCCAGGAGCACTTCGAGGCCTTCATTGAGGGGTAAGTCTGCTCGAGGACCTGGCTCTCGCCGCAACACAGCCTCTGACCTCTCCTCCACAGATTCATTGAGGACCCTTCTGCCTCTGGAGCCCCCGTCTCCAGTGCTGTCACCACCGACAAATACTATGTTGCCCAAATTCACGGCATGCGGACGTACCAGCTATCCACCTTCTACGTCGACTTCAAGCATCTCGCCGCATGGCAGAACGGCGAGCTCGCAGACGGTGTCATGCGCGGCTACTATCGTTTTCTACCCTTCCTCACTTCTGCTCTTCACAATATGATCGCCAAGCACGAGCCCCAGTACTTCCGCGAGCATCGTCAGCCCACCAACTCTAGCAACATGACCACATCGGCGGCAAGCAATGCCGGCTCAGCGAGCCAGTCCGAACTTGGCAGCAAGACGAGCAACCAGCAAACCGACAAGGTTTTCTCTATCGCCTTCTACAACTTGCCCCTCATCTCCCGAGTGAGGAGCATGCGGGCACAGAACATCGGTCAGCTCCTCTCCATCTCCGGCACAGTGACGCGAACGTCGGAGGTCAGGCCCGAGCTCTCCCTCGCTACCTTCATTTGCCAGGCTTGCAGGACTGTCGTTCCAAACGTTGAGCAGGCCTTCCGATACACGGAACCCACACAATGCCCCAACATCACATGCCAGAACCGTCAAGTCTGGCAACTGGACATCCGACAGAGCACCTTTGTCGATTGGCAAAAGGTCCGCATCCAAGAGAACAGCTCTGAGATCCCCACGGGCAGCATGCCGCGTACTATGGACGTCATCTTGCGCGGCGAGATTGTTGATCGTGCAAAGGCCGGAGAGAAGTGCATCTTCACGGGTGCTCTGATCGTGGTCCCCGATGTCAGCCAGCTTGGCCTTCCTGGTCTGCGGCCAACCGCTGTGCGAGACGACAAGAACGCGCCTCGCGGCAACGATGTTGGCGGCGCAGGCGTCAGCGGCCTGAAGTCTCTCGGTGTTCGCGATCTCACATACCGCCTGGCCTTCCTGGCTTGCATGGTCACCCCCGACACGTCGACGCCCGGACAGGCTGCCACAGGCCAGGTGAACGACATCATCAATTCTTTGACGAGAGGCAATACGGGTGACACTGTCGAGTCTGTTGAGGAGGCGCAGTCCAATGTGCTCGCCTCCATGAATCCCTCGGAGATCGAGGAGCTGCGTGACATGGTACACAGCGACCACATCTACTCGCGGCTGGTTCAGTCCCTGGCACCCATGGTGTACGGACACGAAGTCGTGAAGAAGGGTCTCCTGCTGCAGCTCATGTCTGGTGTGCACAAGTCCACCGCAGAAGGCATGCAACTCCGTGGCGACATCAACATCTGCATCGTCGGCGACCCGTCAACCTCCAAGTCACAGTTCCTCAAATACGTCTGCTCCTTTGCTCCCAGGGCTGTCTACACTTCCGGCAAGGCCTCTTCTGCCGCCGGTCTCACAGCTGCCGTGGTCAAGGACGAGGAGACGGGCGAGTTCACGATCGAGGCTGGTGCACTCATGCTGGCAGACAACGGCATTTGCGCCATTGACGAATTCGACAAGATGGACATTGCCGATCAGGTCGCAATCCACGAAGCCATGGAGCAGCAGACGATTTCTATTGCCAAGGCAGGCATCCAAGCGACGCTGAATGCCCGCACCTCCATCCTCGCGGCTGCGAATCCCGTCGGTGGCCGCTACAACCGCAAGACGACCCTCCGCGCCAACATCAACATGAGCGCGCCCATTATGTCGCGTTTCGATCTTTTCTTCGTCGTCCTCGACGAGTGCGTCGAGTCCATCGACCGTCATCTTGCCGAGCACATCGTCGGCATCCACCAGCTGCGCGATGCCGCTGTCGAGCCTGAATTCAGCACTGAACAGCTCCAGCGCTACATCCGTTTTGCTCGGACTTTCCGCCCGGAGTTCACCCCCGAGGCCCGCGAGATGATCGTCGAAAAGTACAAGGAGCTCCGCGCCGACGATGCTCAAGGTGGCGTCGGTCGCAACAGCTACCGCATCACCGTCCGTCAACTGGAGAGTATGATCCGTCTGTCCGAGGCCATCGCCAAGGCCAATTGTGTCGAGGAGATCACGCCGCCGTTCGTCAACGAGGCGTACAACCTTCTGAGACAGAGCATCATCTCCGTCGAGCACGACGACGTCGAATTCGCCGATGACGAGGAGGAGGAGCTGCCCCAGGAGGACGGCGAGACGCTCCGCCGCGCCGCGCGCGAGGCGACGGGCCAGCCCGCGGACGATGAAGAGGTCGACGAAGACGCGGCCATGGGCGACGACGAAGCGGCGCAGGCGACGGAGAAGAAAAAGCAGACCATCACGTACGACAAGTACATCGCTATGGTGAACCTCTTCGTGCAGCGGATCAACGACGACGAGGCCGGCACGGGCGAGGGCGTAGAAGGCGACGCGCTCGTGGAGTGGTACCTCGAGCAGTCCGAGGACGACCTGGAGGGTGAGGAGGACTACCACCGCGAGCAGAAGCTGGCGAACATGGTGCTCAAGAAGATGGTCCGGGAGAACATCCTCATGGCCGTCCGGGGCTCTGGCCTCGCGGCGGAAGAGGAGGGCGAGGGCGAGGGCAGCTCGGCGGCGGCGGCCGGTCAGAAGGTCACATACGTGCTCCACCCGAACTGTGCGGTCGAGGAGTACTAGGTGGCGGATGGAAATGAATGCCAGGTGGGCAGATGAGGCACGAGTAATCACGAGCCCAAGTGGAATGAACGTATCGGCTGGGGACGGGTTGGGTCATGGAGAACGATGTGGCGTTTGGAGTTGATATGTGGATATCCGTCTGACTGCATTGATTGCTTTAAGATGAATTGAAGATGATACTTTGAAGCATTCTACTGCTAAAGCCCATTTCTGCTGCGATGATTTTGCCATGGTGGTTGTGGTGCTTCAGAGGCGTTGAACCCCTTTTCTCGAACTGATTAGTCAGCAAGTCAACGACAACCAGCTCTAACACAACGTCAACGGGACAAGAGATTCAGGCACAAGGCAAATATGAATCAAGACATAATAAAGCACAGCTTGGAGTGATCTGTGCTAGGCGCATGAGACTCAAGGTTTAGGCAGAAACTTGGTCTTGCACGGTCAATCACGACGTTGTCTCTGAATTTCATGACAAACTCGTCGGGCAAAACTTCAAGGCTGTGTTGACAGACCTCCTTTTAACAACTTACCGAAAATGATGGAACTTTTCAAGACACGAGACTTTCCAGACTTTGAAATGAACACTTGCTGAAGAAGAAAGACAAGAGAGAGGTGGCCGGATCACCACTGTCACCTCAAGTCAGAGAAAGGGAATTTTCACCTTTCAGGGTTGCAGTTGTTATTTGCCGGAATGCACAAGTCATCACGATCATCACAGAGAGAAAGTTTTTAGCCATCAATGTGTATTGTTTTGGACCATGAATTATTGAAAGCCCCCCTCGCCAACTAGTTTCCATCTGATGAAGACCATAGGGGCCAATTCCTTCCATGTCCATGAGTTCTGAGCGCACTCCACCAAGTCCAAGTGACAAATCCCGCAGCGAAACAAAGGCGCGTTGATGTTTGTTGACAAAGTCGGTGCGCGTGACCAAGTGAGAAAGAAGCAGCCGAAGTTGCGGCCGGTCGAAATTCATCCCATGTCCCTTGCGTGCCAAGTCCATCAATCATTCATATCTCCCCCTCTTGTTTCCATGAATGTGCGTGATGTCGAGAAGTGGATTGGTTGATTTAGCGAGTCCAGATGAGAGCGGCGTCGCGGTTGCGGCCCCAGCGAACAGTCTCAGCGCCGGCAAGGACGTGCCACATGGGGTCGGTCTCGGACTTGTCCATGGTCTGAGACTCGTCGAAGACCTGGGCGAAGATGGTGCCGACACGGTTGTCCTTGAAGGCGGTGGTGAGCTCATTGGCCCAAGCGGAACGCCAGCGGCCGACGTCGAAGGACTTGCCCCAGCCGTCCTGCTTGGTCATGCCGACAATGGCGGCCTTGCCGTCCTGAAGCTCATCACCCTCCCAGGCGGGGTAGTTGCGGGCAAAGTCCTGCCAGATGATGCAGGCCGTACCGTCCTTGAAGAGCTTGGAGCCGGTAGGGCCGAGGTCAAGATAGTAGCCGTCATTGGCACAACGGTGCTTCCAGTTGCAAGCGGCGTTGCAAGCGCGGGACCACTCGTCACGCTCGGCAATGGAGGCACCGCCGTCAGCAGCGGCGATGGGAAGGACCTTGCTGTCGGCGAGAGCATCGCGAGTCCAGTTGCGAAGGAGGTCAAGATCCTCGATGTCGGCGGGGTCGATGTTGAGGAACCAGCCGTCGGCACACTTGCCAAGGCTGGCGAAGGTGGTGACAAGGTTGATGACGGGAGAAGCTTCATGATGAAGGTTTACCGGAGTGAGTTGCTGGAAATGCTTTGTAAGTATGTGACCAAGGAAGAGTCAATGGAAACAAGGGAAGAGCCATGTGGCCAAAGGAAGAGTTGTATGTGCCCAGGTGAAGGGGGGTTGAAGGAAGAGAAAGAGAGAGAATACTGACAGTTGAAGTGTGGTGTTGGTAGCTTGAAAGCACGAGGCTGAACTCTCCGTCCATAACGAAAGAGTGAAGGCTTTGTGTTGCAAAGAGAAGAGTGGTAGAAGAGTTGTACTGAAGGTTGCGCGGGCTGAGAAGCTCTGCTGAGGGAGGCGGATTGTGTTGTTGTTGTGAAGAAGAGGAGGAAAGAAAGTGAAAGTTGGGGGAAACCCCCTCGGTATTTATAGGAATTTCTGGGACACAGGCGGGCGTCAGATCAGTAAATCCTGCTTGCCATATTCACTCAGATATCTTGAATTCGCAATGCAGCACCTGCCTCCTGGGCCATCCAAAATGGCCCAAAACTAACTGGCGCCGTCCCGAATAGGAAATTCAGAGGAACCGTCGTTGCCATATGCACAAGAAACTATCCAGATTTGCTCAGAGTTGCCGCGTCTCTGGATCAGCCGAAAATTTCTTCTGAAAGTGAGGTTGTCCGGCGAACTTCCGTCCTACACACACAATTTGAGCTGCGGGCATCGATATTGGGGTTCACATTCAAAAGCCGGGAGAGGCCAAGAGCCTCTAGAAGTTCAAATACACTATAGCTTTGCTTTAACTTATTGATAGCTCCTCCACTCCATGTTCAAAGTGTGAAGAAATTAGTTAGTACCATCGTGACTCTGTTCTGGTGATCAAAGCAAACACCAGACAACCTCTCCCAGCACGCGTTATGTGGCGTTCAGAGACAGACAAAGTTGCAGTTGGCTTTTTCACCGAAATGTTACTGACAAACTCCATCCTAAAGCCTGTCCGTCTCTGAGAAACTTTGCGGAGCAGCAAATCTTTTGGCTTCAGCAATGAACGCGTGCGTTACACCCGTGTAGTTACTTTGATTCTTTTGGTCAGGGTTTCTGTCCGTCAAGAGCCAGAGAAAGGGGAACGGGCCACCATTTGCAGTGGGACGAAACACCATGGAAGGTTGATTGCGAGCAGCAAGCTCTAAGGATGCCAAGAATCACACCATCTGGAAATTGATGGGGAAAGTCTCGCTTTCGATTTCTACTGTTGTGTTCATTGTTATGTTCTGAAGCCCTTTCACCCTCCTGATGCCGCACTTCATCGCCTCTCCTTGGAGGAAACCATTGTCGTGGTATCTAGGACACTCAAGACATGAGTGGCCAAACTCCCCTGATCTTTCTCGCGACAAGTTACAGATCACACACCAGCCTAATTCGCGGGGAAATCTATGTTTGTGGCATGCACATCAATGAGTTGACTGGCATAGAATAAGCCGTAGAACGCCAGGAAACGCGATTTCTTTGCCTGTTAAAAGATTCCAAGCTACCAGGAGCTGAGACCATAGTTTGGAGATACTGCAGGCTGCTTAGATCGCGATCACCAGACATAACACGTTCAAACATCACTTCGTAAGTCCATACAGTTGATTAAGGTAGTGTATTTCGGAAGCTCAAAGAGAGCCATGAGCCTCTCATGACGCGCGCAGTCGCCACTGACCGGGTACTCCAGGCGTCTGCCTTTGACTTTTCAGTCGCCGCCATGATGGGCGTATTTCAGGGGCCGCTCCGTGCCCCTGACCTGGCCTATCTATGGCGTGATATCTCTGCCACTGTTTGTACTGGACAACTGATTCTCGTGACATTGTTACCGCCCACCATGCACCATATCCAGCCTGGAGACATCTGCCTCGATTCAATGTGGCATCATGGGGCTTGCGTCTGAGTTCCGCTCGGACCAGCACTCACCCTTGGTTGCTGAAGGCCCTGATCGAGTAAGGTCCAAGACCAGTACTGGAAATCTGAAAAACAATTGCTCGCTGCACGTCGCCAAGCCCGGCTCTCCTTGCGCTTTTCAGTCTTAGGCGACTGGCTCCTGCAATTCGACCGACTCGACAAAAGTAAACGGCGAAACTCCTCCGCATCATGTGCAGTAAAATCGGAAAGTGGTACATGCCGCTCTGTAAAGAAGCGGCCAGACATGCGCAGAAGTAGGTTTGCGCCATGTGCTTGGTGATGAAGGCGAGAATGATGTGTGCAAGCGATGAGGCTTTGCTGGTCACTGCCGCATCTGTGCCTCCACATTGAAGTGCTGGTTATTTAGTTGGCCTGTGCAGACGACGTGCGACGAGACCAGTCGGATCCACGACCGCGATAGCTACCGCGTCCGCCGCGGCTTGGGCGAGACGGAGGGGGGGCGTCGCCAGACTGTGAAGTAGAGTCGGTGTTCTTGCCACCGCGGGGTGCCTGAGACGAGCGCGTGCCTCTGCTGGAGCCTCGGCGGGGGTTGCTACGACTTCGAAGGGCTGGAGCAGGAACTGTGCGCATTGTTTCCATGCCGGGGAACTTGATGCGGTACTCGGGAGAACCATTCGAGCCAATGTCTTGGGCGACCCAATGTATGGGAGAGGAGCTGATGTCGGAGTTCATCAAGCGGCGAGGCGCATTACGGTCCTTTGGCGGAGCCGGCGCAGGATGCCAGGCAGCTTCTGGAGTCTCTCGGGGAACCTTGACAAGGGGCAGTGACCCCATCTCCTGAGCCTCGAAGCACTCTTCTGAAACAGGCTTGACCATGAAATTGGCTGCGTTGTCATGGAGATGTTTACGCGCGCGCTGAACAGCCATCAGAAACAGCTGCGAATCGAGGACAGCTTGTTGAGATACTGGTCGGGTGGGAGTGCGAGGAAGCGACACAGTCGCAAGGTTCTTGCGACCGCTGTCTTCGTGAAAGACACTGCGGCTTGAGGCATCCACAAAAGTCGCCTGCGATGGTGAAGTGACTTTGTGGTGGTTTGGCGCCTTGCGATCGGAAAAGAGGTTGCGGAATCTTTCATCCCAGCCGTTGTTGGTGGAATCGTGCTGGGCAGGGCCTTGATTGCCCGGGTGGCGGTTCCAACCCCGGCCATGGACTGCAGGACCAGTAGGAACAGAAGCAGCAGGATCCTTGAATGGTGCTGGATTGGACCAGGAGAAATTCGTGCCGTGGGAGGCAGGAGCGGCAGCATGGGCGGATGCAGAGGGTGGCAGTCTAACCACCGGCTGGGGGCGAGGTAGTGAAACGTGAGGGTTGTGAGCATCGCCGTCAAAGGCCGGATGGCCAACAGTATCGGGGGGAGGTGGCGAAGGCGAGCTCGGCCTCTGCGGGTCGGCGGATATTGTTGCTTCTTGCCGAGCATCTCTCGTGGGGGTGGGGAAGAAACGTGATCGAGACTGAGGGGTGGTAGAAGCCTGGGGCAGGACGGGGGTAGTGCCCGTTGAGTAATCTGGCCTCGTTGGCCCAGCTGCCGTGCCTGATCGTACAGAAGCATCAGGGGCGCTGCCTCTCAAGCTCGCAGAGGGGTTGTGAGGTCGCCAGTTATCCTTTATTTCCGGTACAGAGTCAGCAAGGGTCATGCCGCGCTCAGCAAGCTCCCGGTCTTGCTCGGCCATGCGAGCTTTGTTCTGCTCCATGATCGCTCTATCGCTCTCCATGATGGAGTTGCCCCATTTGCTCTTGAAAGGTTCACGCCCGGAGCCGGGAGCATTGGCCTGTTGAGCCGCAAGCCTTTGGGCACTGGGCGGGGCAATAGGGGCTTGTCCCCTGGCTGGCTGAGCTGCGGTGGTCGGAGGAGAGACGGGGCCACGGCCCAAGTGGGCGTTGAAGGTGCCGTTTCCGAGACCTCGAAGGTTATTTGGTGCCCAGACACTGCTGGCGGGCGGTTGTCCGGCAGAAACCCACGAGGAGGTGAAACGGTCAGGTTGCGGTGTCGAGGACTGACCCCACTGGGGCTTGCCCTCAGAGCGAGACCTCGGGTTATTGGCATGCGCTGAGGCACCGAGGCCGTCGGTCTGTTCCAGTATAGGCTTCATATCCGACTTGCCCCGGAGTTGCGCAGGTGCGCCGTCAGCTGGCGAGACAACCTGGCTGGTGGCACGCTTGCTCTCGGATTGATTGCCCGAGCCAGGTGGCAGAGAAACGTGGCCGTCGACGGCGGATGTGCTGGTTTGCGCGGATTTGTCTGAATCATTAGACGCTTGTCGCTGTTGAATTTGAATGGGGACAGAACCCTCCTCGTGCGAGGTATCCTTTTTCGCGCTTTTGCGCTCAGGCGCCGGCCCTAATGCAGCCAGCTTTGCCTGGATGCGCTTCTGCTTCTCTTCTTCTTCGCGGGCTTCTTGCTCGCGACGCCGTTGCATAGCCAGCTCGCGCTTTTCGTGCATGATCCGTTTCTGAAATTCGAAGTCCTCGGGGGTTTGCGGCTGCTCTGGAGCAGCTTGCACTTGAGGAGGTTCGGCAGCTTGTGGGTGTGGAGAGGCATGCGGTACGGATGGCGAAACGCGCGGTTGCCAGTTTTGGTTGTTGACCTGATGCCGGTGGCCTGGATCAACAGGCAAGATGTGGTGGGGCTGGGGTGAATTTGCGCTCTCGATAGATGCAGTGATAGAGCCCCTGCGGTAGCCAGGTGGCGCGTCATGCGCGCCGAAGGAAGGACGCGGCGGAAAGTTGCCCCCACTAAGGTTAGACGAGCCACGACGTCGACCGAACGAGCCTTCCTGCGCAGTTCTATTTGTTTGGAAAGCCGCCGATGGTTCGGGGTATTCGGATTGAGCAGGGCGTTGCAACACGGGAGGCTGGCGGGCGTGCGCATCGGAGCGGAACGAGCCGCGGCGGTCACCAACGGGCTCATAGCGTCCGGACTGAGAGTTGTAAAGTTCCCGGTTGCCGGCCGTTGGCCCTTCGCGCCACGTGGAGCGGCTGAAATCATCGGCGGCGATTTCTCGCGCGGGAGGCGGCGATACACTTGGAAGATATTGGTCTCGAACTGGGAGATGGCCGTGTTGCACAGGATCCACGGGCGAAGCTTTTTCGACCGGAGGAAGCTTGGCCCAAGGAGATTTGGCAGGACTGGCTGGCGCGGGGGGCTTAGCTACGAGTGCCGGCTTATCCGCCGAGCTTCCACCTTTCAATATCAGGCCCTTCCCAGACGGCAGAGTTGCCGGTTTCGAAGCTGGTGAGGGCACAGCTTGGGGCGCTGCCTGGGGCGCGGCTTGGGATGCGGCTTGAGGCTTAGGCGGTGGAGGCATGCGGGGTCGTTCCTTGACAGCTGCTGGCACAGGCTCAATGGGCCTTGGCTGCGGACTGTCGTGGACGGTGACTTTGGTGCCGTCAGTCCACGTGATAGTATCAGGTGCCCAGTCGTCATCGTCCTCGTCGATATCTGCCCAGTTGTTATGTCCTTGGGAGCTCTCGGGTCCCAGACGACTAGCCATATGAATGCCAAACTTCTTGAGTTCCTCATCTGTGAGCTTCTTAGGCTCAGGAGGAGCAACAGCTGTGGTTCGTGTTAACCATGCAGATCGGGGTGAATGAATTCAGGGCATAACTAACGTCGGTTCTTGTTCCACACGGCACTGCCATCAGGGCCAGCCGCACCCTTTGCACCATTGACGGTGGACGAGAACTTGGGGGCAGAGCCCGCGGCGCCAGACTTGGCGACAAGTCTGGGACGTGATGCGGACAAAGCCGAAGTCCCAGTTGGGGTCGTACTCAAGCTGGACGCATTGGATTTCTCAGCCGTCTTGGTCGCTGGGCTGTTGATAGGTCCACCCTTGGAGGCGAGAAACGTCTTGTTGACAGAAACCGCCTTGAATGTAGCGGGCTTCTTGACTGCTGACGATGACCGCAGGTGTTTGTCGCCATCTCGGCTCTTGGTGGTCGAGTCGCCTTTTGATGCCTCCGTGTCCGAGCCTCCGCTCACACTAACGTCTGCCGAGTTGATCTGGTCCTCGACACTAGTAATGTGCTTGTTCTCGATCTCGTCAAGGCCAGGGCTGCCGTTCAAGATTGCGCGGTCGAGGGCGCCATGGTCCGAGTCGATCTCAGCGGAAGCAGTCTGCGAAGTGAAATCAGTCGAGTTCGGGTACCATGCGAGGTCGTTCTTGGCTCTCGAGGGAACCAGGCGCGGGACCATGCATTGGGCATCATGAAACCTACCAAATTGGCATCGGTCGGGACAGAAGTAACGGCGGCAGTGACGACGTCAGCATCAGTTGCCATCGTCGTCGCAAGGCCTTTTATGTGAAGGAGCTGTTGGCGCGTCGCCTATCGAGGACGCTGCTTGTTGTGTGGTGTTGTTTCGTGTCGTGATCCTCGGGGTCTCGATCGATCGGGTGACGAATGAATCGCGCGGATGCCGGAAGGTGGACAGGTACGTTCGCGGTTGTGTTGCGCTGCTGATATGGCAACGCCCGACTCGTCGATCGAGTCTACACGATAGTGAGGATACGTTCGCGACGTTTAGGGGCGCAGGGCGGGACCCGGTCGTAGATATTGGGATTGGGGAGAGGAGGTTATTAGAAGAAGAGAGGTTGCGAGGAAGCTTTGCGGCTGTACACTGGACGACCCCGGTTGTACGTTGATTTTCAGAGCTGCACTGGGTCACATAGGGACTAGCACCAATCGCAACGCTGCCTGGTCGCCGAGTTGGAAGGCACGGGGCGGGAAAAAGTGGGACGGGACCGCTGGGAGCAGCAAGACGTTCTTCAGAAGGAGCATTGGGCAAAGCCGTGTCAACTCGGTGAGTGTTACACGGTGTGCTCAAGGTGTTTCTTTCATGAAGGCATACGTATGATTCGGCATAATGCTAAATAGCGAGGATCAAGGCCAAGCTCATACCAGGATGAGCATTGAGCATATCTGGCTTCACTTGGTGTTTGTCGTGTCACTAGTGATGCATAAGGCGGGGTGGTCTGATCTTTCAGTGAAACGAGCAATACTATTTCTGACACCATGTCCCCCGCAAGATATCATTCATGGATGTTGCTGAGCTTGCTAAGCTTCGTCGAGGTATCAAAAACCCTGCCATGCCACTGTGATACTCAGAGACCGAGCACTTAGCGCGTCAGGGTGAGCGTGGTCATGCTGTAGACCGTCCAGTCGAGCAGCGGGTGCCCTCCGTACAGACCACATCAGATGCATCATGGCATCAACCGTTGGCTCAAATAGCTATTTTGACTGAGGAACACGGCATCTGACACAAAGGGGAATTGCTGGTTTAGGAGTTCTCTCGGAATCACCTCTAATTCTTATATACACGTCCGGCACCATGCGGAACGAAACAAGCTGCCATTACACGTCCAGCTGGCCCCTTAGTGGGCGTTGTTCTTGTGGTGACCTGTATGGAAATGTGAGCTTCTCTGACACTGTGGCGCACTGCAGGCCAAACTTACGAAGGTGGAAGTAGTAGTTCTGGGCGTAGCCGATAACGAGCAGGAATCCCAGAGCGTGGATGATGGCTATATCGAGTCAGCAACAACATTTACGGCGCCATGTTGTGTTACTCGGAGGTACATACGCTTGGCCGAAGCGTTCTTGCCGTTGAAGTGCTTAGCCTGGTAGCGGCCGAGAATGCCCTTGGCGGCGGGCTCGGGGGCAGGGCCCTGGGGCAGCCTCTCGTAGAACTTGACGACGTTCGACATCTTGACGGCGTTGGGGTTGGCACCAAGAGCCTACACAGGGCAAGAGATGTCAGCGTGTTCCATTCTTCCGACGGTCCGAAAAGATCCTTCCAGCACGCCCCCCATCTCAAAGTCGAGTCGGCCGGTCGAGCTTAAGATCAAATCGTGTATATCGTCGTAGAGATCGTGAACGGTGAGCGCATACCTTGGGAGAGGCAATCTGCGGTCGCAAATGTTAGTCCGAAAAGCTGGCACGAAATAGAACCGGAACGCTGAGTTTGCCTACCTTGGGAGGGATGAGGGTCGAGAGACCACGGCGCGCAACGTAGCTCATGGTGACGGTGTTGACGGACGAACCAGCAAGGTGCAAGGAGAGGAGATGATGCGCAGAATAGCCAATTGGCGATACAATTGGGACCTCGAGATGATGCGTGTGATGCTCGTAGTCCAAGGTGATGCTTGATTGCCGCGGAAAGGTGGAAAAGCGCTCGCGCTGTCGGGAAAATGTTGATGCGTCAGCCAATCAAACCCCGCCAATTCCTGACCACCCATTAACGCTCTGGTCCGGCGGCGTCTTTGCTTCCAACAACGTCAATGACCGTACCTGATATCAATTCCTCGACGATCGCGAAATCGTCATAAGATTCGATCATGGCATCCCTCCGAACATACCAGGCGGCAAAGCTGCTTCGCAGCGCGACGACGAGCAGGATCGCCACCCCCTTGGTCGCCCGTCGATTCCAGTCGAACGTCACATCTGCGACCGGCGTCGTGCCCACCACCGAAGACCAGAACCAGCCTGACTACGAGGCACCCCAGGACAAGGCGACCTCGTGAGTGCTTCTGCTGTGCTGCACCAGGACGAATTACAGGGCTAATCTTGGAACCAGCACATTCACCCCGGTCCCCAAGCGAGTTCAGAACGGCAGCGAAGACGTGCCTTACATCCAGGCTGGTGTTCTCTCCGATGCCCCCATGGAGCTCCAGGCTCGCACCGTCCGGTATGTAACGCCGCGCCACCTTACTTCGCATTATTTTAGAACAAGTGCTGATTCACCGGCAGCATCTACAAGGAAGCCAAGCCCGCCACACAGTCCGGCAACTGGCAAGGCCACCACTGGCGCATGGACTGGGACATCCTCCCCAAGGGCCACCGATGGGAGAACCCTCTCATGGGCTGGCAGTCGTCCGCCGACATGATGCAGGGCACCAAGCTCAACTTCAAGTCCAAGGAGGATGCCATCCACTTCGCCAACAAGCAGGGCTATGAGTACTTCGTGCAGGAACCCCAGAGCCGCAAGATCACGCCCAAGGCCTACGCGAACAACTTCCTCTACACGCCCAACAAGCTGAAGCACATTCGGACGAAGTAGAGGGCTGAATTGGGAGGCTGGCAAGTGGCTGTGTAAAAGTAACTTGACTAAAGGGTGATTTGTACATATTGCAGCCGAATAGAGACGTTGACGCAAAGCTGTCTTGCTCGGTGGTGTCTCTCACATACCGACATCACAACACTCGTAGGAATGATTTGCAGTAGGGCACAGCGTCGTTGGGACAATCAAGTATCATGTCATTGTCAGGGCGATGCCCTCTGTCCACGCAGAGGGTCTTGTGTAAAAGGACATATCGATCGTAACCCCAGAACTCATGTACATCGTAACCCGTCGCTTATAATAATGTTCCAAACGCCAGTCATAGATGTCTCCGGTGTCATCCAGGACATCAAGACAACCAAGCAAAAGCAGCCTGCAGATCAAAGCAGCACCATATGGTGCTTTACGTGATGTTCATGGGGTCATGAACCTGCTCGCCGGTGTTGAGTGCGAACTCGATATGGTCCGGCAGCGACTTCTTCTCTGCTCTGGCGGTGTTCTCCGCCCATGCTCTCATCTTCACCAGCTGACGGATGGCTGCTTCTCGCCTCCGGGATTGATATTCGAGAACGGCCTTGTTGACATTGTCCGCGACCTCTCGTCTCAAGTCCGGATGCAACAGTGCCGCCAGCGACGGTTCGAGATCATAATGCGGCAAGACTAGCAGAGCCATCGTCTCTTCCAAGTCCTTGAGAAACTGCGGGTCCGTAGGCGCTCTTGGTCCCAGGTGCGTCGTGGCGAACTCCAATGCAGGAGCGATGTCACCGCCAGGAGCAGCCATGCACGAGCGGATCATCTCCACGAGCTGCAGCCTCAGAATAGAGAAATGCAACGTGGGGTCCTTGTCCAGAATCTATGCCGTGTTAGCGGCAGTGTACTCGTACAAAAATGCGGCATGAAATGTGAGTCTGGGACTTTGCTCATAAGAATGGTGGTGTTTCTCATCAACGGCCGGTGAAGGTCCATATGAGTGGTGCATGAAACTCGTGTTCTAATCATAGCATAGGGTGTGGTAAGAGAAAATCACATACCTCGGGGTCAAAGTCATTCAGCAGCTCTATTGCAGACTGAATGTTTCCAGTGTATATCGAATTCTGGATTTGCTGGCGTCGCTGGATCGAGTCATCGGCCGGATGCGACTGTAGGTTGGCCTCCTTGCTGAATTTGGCAGCAGCATTGGGATAACCTTCCATCACCAGGTAGTCGAGGATGAGGGCGTTGATGTCGCTGTTTCATCAAGTTAGCCGAGGCTCTCTCGAGAGTATCCAACAGAGTAGAGCAGATGCAGCACGGTCAGGAAAATTTTTATTATCAAGGTTCTCCGCATGGAATTGCTAGGAGAGATTCCCATTATGATATTGATCATCATATGCTGCATCGGGGTGAGGGGCTGAGGGGGGAAGTGGAGGTTTACCTCTTAGGCGTCTTCACGTCATCGACGCGTTCCTCGAAAGAGTGCTTCATTGGAGTTGTGGTAGACGCAGACGAAGTCTGGAGAACGTCTTAGCTTCTAGGGAGCTATGGCTTTCGACCTAATGCGAACAGACCATGGCTCTCTCCAGTATCTCCCGGACCAAGCGGGCAAACAGCTGTTCTAATCCGCGACCGAGATAGTGTCGGCGAAATCAGGCAACGGCATGCGAAGGTACCTGGCGCAGAGGGTGTAAAAAGAGGTGGAAAATATCCTTCCCAAATTAAAGATGGCTCAAGGGGGATGTCGTGGTAACATTAGGGGAAGCGTCGCCGTCAAGGCGTTTGCGGTGTTTGGAGGATAGAAGGATGAGGTTGCAGAAAAACGAGGAGCTCCAGTGGACGAGAAGCTTTATTCTGGGGGGGAGGCGTGCACGTCCCTTGCAGCACAAGGCAGCCAATCACACGTGGCTTGGTGAGGCTGTCTCGGATGCACCTGGGTCGACACCTTGGGGTGGGCCGCCTCGCTGAGCCTGCCTTGCCCAGTCAGCCAGTGCAGTGGGCAAGTCCGGACAGAGAAGGCGGCGGGGCTGGGCGTTGCAAAATACAGTGCCCGCGCGCCATTCTTCAAGGCTCCCCTCCCAGCTCACTAGAGCGCTGCACCAAAGTAGAAGTACCACATGTTTCTTGATGTCACACGACCAGGTTCAGGCGCTGGAAATTGGGTGAATTCAGCCTCGTTCAAGCTGAGAACACATAGCTTACTTTGAGCAAGTAAGATCTCGTCCTCGGAGGTTTTCTAGAATAGATTGGCCCTTCAGTATTTCCGCCGGGGCTGGACTCGAACCATCGGCATCGGCCGACTGTCGCTGCGGTACCCAGACCTAAGCTCCACAGGCTCTGACGGCCCTACCCGTTGCCTTCCTCTTCAAGCTTCCCCTCTGACACCCTTATCGTTTATCAAGCGGGCATCCTCTTCACCGCGGCTTCGAAAACAGACTTTGACAGCGGGATTGTCGAGGACAGGAAGCTTTGTGTTGGACAACAGACGCGGTTCTCTTCCTGTCCCACAGAGTACCCTACGCCTAGCTCGAGCACAGCTGCAGGCACCCGCTGCAACGACCCTCGCGTAGGTATCCTTGGACGTCGACAGATCAGGCTGGTTGAGACCGCAAACATGGCGAGCGACGAATCTCATGTCACCGTGCAGAAGAGGCTTCACTACTCCCCGCCATGGGCCGATGTGAGCATCATCGGCATTGCTGGTTCTTCGGGCTCCGGCAAATCCACGCTCGCCCATGCCATCTGCCGAAGACTCAATCTGCCATGGGTCGTTATTTTGTCCATGGTGTGTGATAATCTTCACACCCTAGAGCTCGAGCAATACAATAACTGACATATTTCAAGGACTCGTTCTACAACCCCCTCACTCCCGAGCAGTCGAAGAAGGCTTTTGCAAACGAGTTTGACTTTGATGCCCCCGACGTGAGTGGCCGAGAGCATGGGGCCGTTGGACGCTGAAGTGCTCACACGAACACCAGGCCATCGACTTTGACATCCTAGTCGAATGTCTCCGAGATCTCAAGGCTGGGTGCGTTCTTTGGAGCTTCGGACCTTCACAGTGGACCAGCTTTAACGGGACCCTTTATGAAGAAGTATCGCTGACAAGTATCCAGCAAGCGTGCCGATATTCCAGTTTACTCATTCAACAAACATCAGCGCCTAGACCATAGTACCACCATCTACTCACCGCATGTTCTCATTCTCGAGGGTATCTTTGCTCTTCACGACCCTAGAATTCTTGAGCTACTTGACATGAGGGTAAGACACAACGATCAGGGTTCTTTTTGAGGATTGTCTGACATATATTAGATATTCTGCGAAGCTGATGCAGACACTTGCCTGTCGCGACGAGGTGGGGTACCCGGATTCCCTTCCATAAAGACATACTGACCTGGACAAAGTCCTGCGTGATGTCAGGGACCGTGGCCGTGATGTCGAGGGAATCATGAAGCAATGGTTTGGCTTCGTGAAGCCCAACTTTGAGAAAGTAAGAGCACTCGGAGGATTCAACGTGCCCTGGGCTGATAAGATCTAGTTTGTCGAGCCGCAACGAAAAGTCGCAGGTCAGCTTCAGTTCGCTCGAAATAGTGAAAATCCAGCTGACCCCAGACAGATGTGATCGTTCCGCGTGGGATAGAAAACCACGTAGCCATCAGTATGTGGGCTACCACGGCTTCCTAGTCAATCCCGAGACTAACCGGCACAGCCATGGTCGTGCAGTACATTGAGCGCAAGCTTGTCGAGAAGTCGACTCATCATAGAGCTGCTCTGACCCAGCTCGAGGTCGAGGCTGCCACACACCCTCTCACAGAAAAGGTCGTCATCCTAGACGAGACACCTCAGCTGAAGGCCATGAACACTATCCTTCAGGATATCGATACTTCGTCGGAAGATTTCATCTTCTACTTTGATCGCCTGGCTTCACTCTTGATCGAGCAGTGAGTCTACAGTACCTTGTTCATCAAGAGCGACGTTGACAAAATTAGGGCCCTTAACAACGTTTGCTTCTCGTCCACGTCCGTTGAGACCCCGGCGGGGTACAGGTACAATGGCCTGAAACCCGATGGCGAAGTCACCGCAGTGCTGGTGCTGCGCGGTGGTGCCGCCTTCGAAACGGCCTTGCATCGACTCATCCCAGACTGCCGTACCGGAAGGATCCTGATCCAGTCCGACGTTCGCACCGGCGAGCCGGAATTGCATTATCTGAAGTTGCCCGAGCGACTTGAGAAGAGCGAGAGCGTCCTTCTCATCGACACGCAGATGGCCAGCGGAGGCGCGGCTCTGATGGCGGTCCAGGTCCTGATTGACCACGGCGTCGCCCAGGAGAGGATCGTGCTTGCTTGTTACCACGCTGGGAAGCTCGGGGTGCATAGATTGACCAAGGTCTTCCCAGGCATCACTGTGGTCCTTTGCAACATGCTGCCCGACATCGAGAGCCGATGGGTGGAGAAGAGGTATTTCCGGTGTTAGAAGGCTGGAAGACCATCCGGCAAGATTTTGCATATGACGCACATGGGCGCGTAGGATTTGTGACTTTGAATATGAATTTGTTCCAATGAGACCGGGTCAGCCGTCGCTTGGGCTAGCTGCCTTTAGTCAATGTGCTCCATCAGATGCCGTTCAGTCCGGACGTCTCCCACGAGGTACCTCCAAGTTGATACTGACAACATGACTGACATGCGAGCATGAGGCAGCAAGGCTTTGGCCGCCTCACCTCAACTCTCCCTTGCAGAAGGACTTTGGACCTCTGAAAGTACTATAAATCCAATGACCGGAACCTGGCACCCGAATGCGCCGCATGGGTTGCGGGAGTCATCAGTAACGTCGAGTGGAAGTCCGGCGATTCGGGTCGGAGCGGTCGGTCGTAGAAATGCCGTGAGCGGCGACGAGGTGCCGCCAGTGGGGTGAGGGGATGACGTAGTCACGCGAAGCGGCCGAGCTCCGAGAAGCTGAGAGCTGAGGTGAGCGAGCTACCACTTCGTCAACATCATCGGTCCAAACATTTTGTTTTTAGGCTATTGACTACTTTCTCTCGTCTCGTCGGACAGGTCGCACAGCCTTCGTTCCTTTGCAGACCCTGTTCCAACGAGAAGCGCCAATTGACCCAGACTGGTTCCGAGGGTCCCAAGTCGCCTGTCCTGTCGTTTTCCAAGACAATGTGTTGATCGCCCTGCATTGCCAACAATACACCGATAGCAAGCAGCACCATGATCCCGCCGGCGGCCATGCGGACTGCGCTGCCCCGTGCAGCCCGGCAGTACCGCGGCGTCGTTAACTCTGGGAAGAGCCTGAACACTACCTACAGCACTCGGGCAAGACCACAAGGGCTTGCGACAGTTCCTTTCCGCTCGAGGGTCGGAGTGCGAACATCACTCGCACCGACATTCTTCAACACACATCGTGTCGGCGGAGCGCAAGCGCAACGATCCATACGATTCTTGTCCAAACCTCTTCCAGTAACGCAGTCGAGGCTGGGCAACTTCGCCTACCGCACTGCAGCCTGGTTCGGTGGATCGGTCGTCTTCGTTGGCCTCGCCATCGCCGCCTTTTTCGTCTACGATGCTACAACATACAAAGAGTCCGCTACTGGCTGCGAGATCGAGGTTTCGCCAGTGGCGCTCAACCCCAGAAGAGGAGGACCCAAGAATCTCCCAATAGCAGAGGTCTTGATCGACGACTCGGATTGCGAGGAGATGAAACGCCAGAAGGACAAACCCAAGCTCGTCATCATTGGAGGCGGCTGGGGAAGCGTGGCGCTCTTGAAGGAGCTGAACCCCGAAGACTACCATGTCACGGTTATCTCGCCCAAGAACTACTTCCTCTTTACGCCCATGCTCCCGTCCGCCACTGTCGGCACCCTTGAACTAAGGTCGCTGGTCGAGCCGATCAGGCGCATTCTGTCTCGCGTCAACGGCCACTTCATCCGAGCAAGCGCCCAAGATGTCGACTTTTCCCAGAAGCTTATCGAGGTGTCTCAAGTCGACAAGGACGGTCGCGAAGTTAACTTCTACGTTCCATACGATAAACTGGTCATCGCAGCAGGATCAGTGACCAACCCTCATGGCGTCACGGGACTCGAGAACGCTCACTTCCTCAAAGACATCAACGACGCGCGACTGATACGCAACTCAATCATCCGAAATCTCGAAAAGGCATGCTTGCCGACAACTACCGACGACGAGAGGAGGAGATTGCTTTCGTTCGTCATCAGCGGAGGTGGTCCTACTGGCGTCGAGTTCGCGGCAGAGCTGTTCGATCTTCTCAACGAGGATTTGACGGAGCACTTCCCCCGCCTGTTGCGGAATGAAATTTCGGTTCATCTGATCCAGAGTCGCGGCCACATCCTGAACACCTACGACGAGGCGGTCTCCAAGTATGCGGAGGACCGGTTCATCCGCGATCAGATCGATGTTCAGACCAATGCTCGCGTGCAGGAAGTTCAGAAAGACAAGATCATCTTCACGCAACGCCAGCCCGATGGCTCCATCACAACCAAGGAGCTTCCCATGGGATTCTGTCTGTGGTCCACGGGCGTTGCGCAGACCGAGCTGTGCAAGCGGCTTTCCAAAAAGCTGGGAGACTATCAGACCAACCGCCATGCACTTGAGACTGACACCCACCTCCGCCTGAGGGGTACACCTCTAGGAGATGTATACGCCATTGGCGACTGCTCGACCGTGCAGAACAACGTGGCCGATCACATCATCACCTTCCTGCGTGGTCTGGCTTGGAAGCGTGGCAAGGACCCCGAGACCCTGGAGCTTCACTTCAGCGACTGGCGCGACGTCGCCGCCGACGTCAAGAAGCGCTTTCCTCAAGCTGTTGGTCATCTGAAACGCCTTGACAAGCTCTTCGCCGAATTTGATAAGAACCAATCGGGAACACTTGACTTTGGCGAGCTTCGTGAGCTGCTGAACCAGATTGACAGCAAGCTCACCTCGCTGCCTGCCACTGCCCAGCGCGCCCACCAACAGGGCCAGTACCTGGCGCACAAGTTCAACAAGATGGCTCGCACATCTGACGGCCTGATGATGAATGATGTGAGGGACGGCGACATTGACGCCGTCGTGTACAAGGCGTTTGAGTACCACCACCTCGGAAGCCTGGCGTACATTGGCAACTCCGCCGTCTTCGACCTGGGCCAGGGCTGGAACTTCTCTGGAGGCCTCTTGGCCGTGTACGCCTGGCGATCTGTTTACTTTGCGCAGTCTGTGAGCCTTCGGACAAGAATCCTGCTCGCCATGGACTGGGCGAAACGTGGGCTCTTCGGCCGCGGTAAGGACATCCCATCCCAAAAGACCCATGCAAGACAATGCTAACAATCTGTAGACCTTGTCAGCTTCTGATCAATTGGACATACATGTCCCCTGAAACGTAAGATAGATTGTTGGGCGTTGAGAGAGCGATTTGAGCGTCACGGAAAGATTTAGATACGTATGCCAGACAGTTTCATGAATGTATTCCCAATGTGGTCCCAGCGAAAAGTAAGCCAACTCCGTCCCGTCGTGGTCTAAGACGCTATGCAATGAAGGAACATCGGACTCATAATCTGAAGTCCTTGTATGACCACTTCTCCGAGAACTTGACCTTGGGCTGCTTCTTGAACGAGATCCTCTTGCGGCTCTCGACCCTGCCCTGCACCAGCATGTTGCGGTACCGGTCTTTGAGGAGGTTGCCTTCGGGTTTCAGCCGCCGCAAGGAGTCCTGCAGCTCGTCGGGGAGCACGAGCTCCAGGTCCGCCTCTGGCAGCTTCATCTTGCCGAGACCCTTGCGTCGGAGCTGCACCTCGCCCGCGCCGACATCCTCCTCGCTCTCCGAGTCGGAGATCTGGACCAACGCCTTCTCCAGCGCCTCGCGCTCGGCGATCTCGGTGGCGATCTGCCGGATGCGCTCCGACTGCTTGTCGCGCGCCTTCATGGCGGCCTGGTGCTTCTCCAATCCCTCCGCGGCCTTTCTCCGCTTGACGCGGTTGCGCTGCACCACCGTCTTGCGCTTGGGCTGCTTCTTGGGCGCCTCGCCATCCTCGGCGTCGGTCTCGAACCCTTCCCAGGCGGAATCCTCGTCCCACTCAGAGAGCTCGGCGCGCGCCTCGGCGGCCTCTGCCTCGGCACGCGAGCGGGCTATCGCCTCTATCCGCAGCCGCTCGGCTTCTTCCTTGGCCAGGCGCTTCTTCTCCGCCTCCACGGCCTTGTCGGACTCTGCCTTGAGACGGCTCGCGTAGTCTTCGAAGAGAGGGTTGTAGCTGTGGCTGCCGGTGGGCTTGGCCACAGAGGGGACTGCCTTGCCGCTGGCAGCGAGGGACACCGGCTTGTGGCGGAGGGACTTGGGAGGCTTGGGCATCTCCTTTTCTGGGATGAAGTTTTCTTCGGGCTTCTCGACGACGGGCTTCTCAACGGGCGGCGGCGCGGCCCAGACATCGTAGGAGGCGTCTTGCAGGGCGATCATGGACTCATGCTGGCCGTCGGCGACCTTGCGGAGGCGGGCGACTTCGGCATTGGTGACCCAAGGGTCTCGGCGCTGGCGCTTGACCGGGAGGACGCCGTCTGATGTCTTGGCCGGGCGCTTGCGGAGAGAGACTGAAGGGACGGCGGACCGTTGGGCGATGATCTCCTCGGACTTGAGAGGCTTGATGCCGCGCTTTCTGTTCGGGGCGGCGGTGTCGCCTTTTGTGTCGACGATGAAGAGGTCGGCAGAGTCCTTCTCGGCTGTGACACCACTTTGAAAAGAATTAGCAAGTCGCTCAACAGATGGCGGATTTGCCAATTGTTTCTTACCCTCGAATGATTTCGTCGTTCAGGGCATCCAAGCCTTCTGTGACCTCTGAGACGTCGACATTCTTTCTCCACGCCTTCTTGCCTTTCCTGGAGGGCTGCTTATGCTGTTGAGGGGCATCGCCCGACCCCGAGAGGGGCTTGAGAACAGGCATGGCGGCCGATGGACGATTCTGTAATACGACCGACTTTGAATAGAATCGGAAAAGTCAGGTTCGATATCTTCGGTTTCGCTGCTACTCGGGGTGTTCCTCACTAGCACCGGCCTGGCCCAGACCGCGGGGACCTGTCCAGAAATTTTCTGGAGGTTGCTCGTTATCGGCACGTGAGGTGGGCCCGATAAGCTTATCGGCGACGCCCCAGCAGATGGGCTCGCCCACCCAATGATGGCTGCCAAGGGCATCGCGAGAGCGAGTTGCGAGCTAGGCCCTGCTTCCCCCTTTCATGTCCATTGAAACCCGATCCAGCAAGCCTCTCCGACTGATACCCATTTGCCTTACCGGCTACGATCTACCTACAGCCGTACACCCTTGAAGCCAGCCTCACCGGCCTGCATCAGCTCGCATCCTAACGTTGTCCGCGATTGAGCGACCTACACGGATCCCCTCCGGACCGCCCGCGAACGCCCACCCGACGCCTAATAACACATCGCCTGAAAGGGCCGACAACAGCCACGATGTCGTCTTCTACGTACAACAACCCGCTCAAGAAGTTCAAGTACGGAAGAAACATTCTACACCCGGAGGATGCAGTGTACTGACAACCAGTCCAGGCTTGTCTTCTTAGGCGAACAGAGCGGTATGTCACATGCACCTTGTGCGCGGCTGGATCTCGGACTAACGTGGTTTACATCCAGTCGGAAAGACGTCGCTCATCACCCGATTCATGTACGATTCGTTCGACAACATGTACCAGGCCACCATCGGCATCGACTTCCTCTCCAAGGCGGGTCCTCCATCAGGGTTGCACAACCCCTCTCGACCCTCTCTAACATGACAACGCAGACGATGTATCTCGAGGACCGGACCGTCAGGTTACAGCTGTGGGATACTGCTGGTCAGGAGCGTTTCAGGAGCCTGATCCCGTCGTACATCCGTGATTCTAGCGTCGCAGTGGTTGTCTACGACATCTCCAGTAGGTTGGACCTTTGCCGGTCGTGTGACCGAGACGACGGGGGCTGACATGGCTTGTTCTACGCAGATGCGAAGTCCTTCCAGAATACCAAGAAGTGGATTGATGATGTGCGGGCCGAGCGCGGCAACGACGTCATCATCGTCCTCGTGGGCAACAAGACGGATCTGAACGAGAAGCGCGAGGTTACGACACAGCAGGGCGAGGATGAGGCCAAGAAGAACAACCTCATGTTCGTCGAGACGAGCGCCAAGCTGGGCCACAACGTCAAGCACCTGTTCAAGAGAATAGCGCAGGCACTGCCGGGTATGGAGGGGTCTGATGCCGCCACCCAAGCTTCTAGCCAGAGTCAGTCACGCCCCGCGCATCTTGGCGGACGAGGACTAACTTGCTTCAGTGATCGACGTCAAGACCAACAACAACCAGCCTCAGCAGGAGGGCTGCTCTTGCTAGACAATAATGACCTGTCAGGGTCGGCTGGCGTTCCTGGTGTCGATACTCCCAGGCAGTCAGATAATGAGACGACAGAATGCCGTGATGACCAGGCTAAGGGGAGAGACATCTATCTTGAGCATAGCGAACAACGCGGCCTTCTGCATCTAGTAACTTTGTATAATACCAGAAGTCTAAGCTTCGTAGTCGTTATGAGATTGTACATATGGAATAATTACTTAATGCTCGATGTTTGTTGGTGACTCCTTTTGCACTGTCAGACTGCACCCCCGAATCCTAACGGGACCTTTCAATGCCATGAGGTTTGAAACCGAGGAACAGATCCTCTCAGCTTGTCATTAATGACAGGCAATGCGGATGCAGGACAGACAAACATGGTATCGAGTTCTGACGAACCTCGTCCAAGCGTGGGTGAATAATCACACACCAGGGGGTGTACTTGAGACAAAACGATGTCATCGGGACCCTGCGTCGCGGTTTTGCTGGCAAACCCATCTCCTGCGAAATTACCGAGCGATCCGTGCAAGAACTTAACCATCCTCATCACACGAATCTGCGACCGCGACATCGACAGCCAACAACCGGATTGAGAGCAAAAGACACCGATCGCGAAATGGTCTACAACACAGTGTGCTCGTGGATTCCACGACCAAAGGTAAGCACCCCAGCCTCATTTCATGTCGTACAAAGCTAAGCGCCGCTGCCGCCGCAGACGTTCCTCGGCGTCATCAGCCTTCAAAATGGCACCGAGATCATCACCTTGACGCTCATCTTCAACAAGCTCACGGGCTTCTACGGCCTGCTCGCGATCCTGACAGGATACTCCCTCTCGCTCCTCCAACTTTCCATGTATCTCTACTCGGTCGCCGTTCTCCTGCTGGTCTGCACGTTCCTGCCGCATATTCGCAAGCAGACGCCATTCGAAGTCCTTGGGCTCGCCTGGGTCTACATCATCGACACCTTCCTGAACGCCGCCTACACGACCGCCTTTGCGCTCAGCTGGTTCGCCAACAGCACGGCTCTCCAGCGCCACCCCGGGCCTACCGGCGACGCGCCTCCGGAGAACAACGGCGTCCCGAGCGCGACACTCGCCCAGGGCACCCCGGTGACGCCCGACGTGCCTAAGACCACCAAGCACATCGGCCCCGAGGAGTCCTGGACGAGCTTGGGACTCATTCTCCTGGTCACTCTCATCAGGGTGTACCTGGCACTGGTCGTCATGTCCTTCGCGCGGCAGGTGCTCAATCGCCACCGCGATCTGAACGGCTGGGAGCCCGAGAGCCGCAAGGGCGACGAGGAAGGCATGTTTGCTGTCGGAGCGACCGATGACAAGACCTGGAGGGGCCGCATTGGGCGTAAGATGCTCAATGTTGGCAGGGGCTACTGGATCGATGAGCGGATGCATGATGAGTGCGCAAAGAACGCCAGCTCCAAGTTCCACAACGCCGCGGCCCAAGTCTAAGCTCCATCGCCATCACCCAGAGCAATGGGCTCAGTCAGTACACGAGACCGACACGGCATCCCTAGGGCTGCAACATTTGTCACCAGCCACACGGGCTGATCGGCTCAGCCACACGTGGGACCTCAAGCCATTATGGGTGTCCTCGAGACGAGGACCAACCAGAGATGCTTAGAACAGGTTGACGAAGAGAGGTCGTCTGCCTCGTTGATTTACAGAAGCAACAACGACGCCTGTGTTGCATTATACACCATCGGGCCACTTCGGGATTCGGGCTTTGGGTGCTTGAAAGGGGCAATGATATGGTCCAAGGCGCACTGCATGGCAAGCGGGATGGCGTGCTGACGGTGTTTGAACTGGACCGGCGACGAATACAGCCGGCATACATGACGCGTGGGACTCAAAGCCCGAGATGTACCACTGATGACGATGCATTCAAACCCACCCGACTTACACGGAGGGAGGGGGGCCATGTAGTATTAATAATATAGTAATGATCAACTTGGTAATAGACAGTCTACGGTTGGACTGCGATGGTAGCCTGGCCCCGAGAACAACAACAAGAACAAGTGTGCTCGTCTGCCGCGAGAAATATGACTCGGAAACTGATGGGAGATTGCCCACGAGACTCGACGAAGTTTCGGCGCGGCACGAGGTACTGGAGACCGGCGGGCGAGCGACCTCGGAAGGAAGTGCGACATCCACGGTCGAGTTTTGGGAAGAGTCGCCCGAGTGGCTCCCCGGCAACGTGGGGTGCGCATGACGCTAACGATCACGCAATATTACGGTGGTCTGTTGTGACCAAGAAGCGACCAGGGTTTCAGGGTCCAGAGCGCCGCCCAGATGGGCACTGCCGAAGACGTCCAGGAACCAATGAACGGTGGGGCGCGCATTCCAACAGCACGCACGACCGCTGCAAACGTCCAGCTCAGGGGGCGAGTCCTTCCTATTCGGCGTCCGCAGTGCGCCGTAGAGCCGGGCCCATACCCGCCGTAATTCATTGCGCTGCGGGGCGGATTCTAGGCTTGAGCACCTCATCGGAACCATCAGAAGGCGTGGGAAGGACAGGCCGTAGAGGCGAAAGAGCAGAGAGAGTGCCGGTTGAATCAAACTAAACAGAAGTCCAGTGGTCATTCTTCCCGTCCGTCCCCATAGCACCTTGCCTCAGCCTAGTCCGGGGCCCAAAGCTAAAGGTACCTTTACCAATCGTCCCTGGGGCCGGGGTTTGTTGAATCTTTTCCATCTTTCCACCTTCAACTCTCCCTCCCCTCCTCCAACCTTTTCCTCTCCATCCTCCGTCCTGTCATTCCCAGGGACGAGTGTAGAGAGTACAGACAAGACCTTGGAATATGGCGTCGTCAAGAGGCCAGGTTCACTCGCCCGGCGAGGCCAGTAAGTACACTCTTCTCCCACAATGCGCTCGCCGGTTCTCGCAGCCTGCGGAGCCAATCAGGACGCCCGTATTTGTCGAACAATATTTCGGACGGCCGCAGGACAAGACGAGAAGAAGGGCCTCCAGATGGCGGCGCATGGCTCCTCAAGATGACAATGGCTAACGTGTTGTCCCTCTCTTCTAGTCGCGAGGATCGCATACCTTTCCAGCGATGTCGTCGTCTCCGTTCAGCCCTCTCACGCCAAGGACTCGGAGTTCTCCTCCCACCTGAAGCGCTACGAGAGCCGCAAGGGCAAGAGCTTGGTCGCAAAGTCTTCCAATGCCGTCCCTGAGGTAAGCCTGACCTTCAGAGACCATCGTAAAGTGAACTCTGGCTTACACAGTGTCACTAGATCCTCTCCGTCAGGCACAATGCCGACCCGCTGCTCTCCGTCTTCGCCCCCATCAGGGCCGGGAAGCTCGTCTCGGTCACCACGCCTGCTTCCGTCCTCCTCCCCGCCATCTCCCACCTCTACAAGCTGGTCAACTTCCCCGTCGTTCTCCACGTCTCTCTCCAGCCCGAGGAGTTCCCCGACTACTCTCCCATCACTGCCATCCGCAACTCGGGATGGACCTTCCTCCAGTCCGAGTCCCTCCAGGAGGCGCAGGACATGGCTCTAACCGCCCATGCGCTGGCACTGCGCTCAGGCAAGGGTGTCATCCATTTCTACGCTGGCATCTCTTCTGACGACGACGACGCCATCGATGCTGAGAACATCGACGCCGTCCGCGTCATCCTCGACCTCGACACTGCCCGCAGGTTCCAGTCCAGCACCGACTCGGGCAGCGGCATCTATGCCAGCGATGGCCGTCAGCCCGTTGCCTCGGACCGTTCTGACATCCCCATCAGCAACGGCAGCGGTCTGGGATCATCTGATCTCTCGGCCTCGGTTCACTCCAAGCTGGAGTCATCCCGCGCCTCGGAGCTCTCCAGCCAGCAGAGCGCCACCGAGAGCCCTCCCTCCGTGACCTCGGCCGCCACCACGATCGACTCTTCCGCTCCCGTGGTCACCTCTGAGGACATTCTCAGGTACGCCAACAGCATCTGGTCGCAGCTCAAGAGACTTGTCGGCCGCGAATACTCGGCCTTCTACTATGCCGGCCCCTCCAACGCCGAGAACTGCCTCTTCGTCTTCGGTTCCGGCGCTTACTACTTCGGCGAGATCATCGACAAGGCTCGTCATGGCGGCGACTTCTCCAAGGTCGGCATCATCGCCCCCAGGCTGTACCGCCCCTGGCTGAGTGCCTCCTTCATCGAGGCCATTCCCCAGTCCGTCAAGAGGATTGCCGTGCTGGAGCAGATCCACCGCAAGACTACCAAGTGGGGACCCGTTCTTGTTGACGTTCTCACCAGCGTCAAGACCGGCCCTGCTGGTGTCCAGACTGTTGTCGGCTACCAGCTCGGCTACATTGACCCCAAGACCGTCACCCAGGCTCTCCGTGGCGTGCTCCAGAACCTCACCTCTGAGAAGCCCGTCCAGAACCTCGAGGTCGGCAGGAAGGAGTCTCCCCGCACTGAGCTCGTCTACGGCCTCGAGAAGCCCAAGGTCGAGACCGCATACACCAAGATTCTCGACCAGGTCTTCGGTCAGCGTGCCTACATCGCCAATGCCATCAAGTCCAGCAACGCCGGTATCAACTCCACCATCATGTCGAGCCCCGAGTTTGGTTTCGGCTCGCTGCTTGCCCGCAAGGAGCACCGTGTCCGCTTCATCGACGAGGTCAAGGAGGCTTCCAACAGCAAGCAGTTCATCACCGAGAACCCCAAGAGCTGGCTCTCTCGATGGGCCGCCAACGCCCATGACGCTAAGAAGGCTTCCGAGATCGCCGACGATGTCGTCTCTCGCCTTGAGACTGACGGTTCCTCCCTGGCTCGCAACCTGCTCGAGAACAAGCGTCTCTTCCGCAAGGAGTCCCTCTGGCTGGTCGGCTCTGATGCCTGGTCGTATGACTTGGGCAACTCGGGTGTCCACCACGTTCTGGCCTCTGGCGAGAACGTGAACATGCTCATCATCGACTCGACCCCCTATTCCGAGAGGGCTGCCGCCGATGCCAACCGTAGGAAGAAGGACATTGGCCTGTACGCCATGAACTTCGGCAATGCCTATGTTGCCTCCACCGCTGTCTACAGCTCGTACACCCAAGTCCTGCAGGCCATGCTCGAGGCCGACCAGTTCGAGGGTCCTTCCATTGTCCTGGCATACCTCCCCTACTTTGGCGAGCACGACTCGCCTCTGACGGTTCTCCAGGAGACCAAGAAGGCGGTCGATGTCGGCTACTGGCCTCTGTACCGCTGGAACCCCCAGAACGAGCTCAAGGGCGAACCCAACTTCTCGCTTGACTCTGAGTACATCAAGCAGGAGCTCAAGACCTTCCTGGCCAGGGACAACCAGCTCACCCAGCTGATGCAGAAGTCTCCTGCCTACGCTGCCAGCCTGTCTCAGGACTTCGGCACCGAGGTCAGGGCCCAGCAGAAGAGGAAGGCTAGGGATGCCTACAATGCTCTGCTCGAGGGTCTCCTGGGCGCCCCCCTCACCGTCCTGTACGCTTCCGACAACGGCAACGCCACCAACGTGGCCAAGCGCCTTGCCACTCGTGGTAAGGCCAGAGGTCTGAAGACGTCTGTCCTGTCGATGGAGGATTACCCTCTGGAGGATCTTCCCTCCGAGGAGAACATCATCTTCGTCACCTCCACTGCCGGCCAGGGCGAGTTCCCTCAGGATGGTCATGCCTTCTGGGAATCCATCAAGGACAACACCGACCTGGACCTGTCCAAGGTCAACTACTCTGTCTTCGGTCTGGGTGACAAGCACTACTGGCCTCGTAAGGAGGACAGGATCTACTACAACAAGCCTGCCAAGGATCTTGATAGGGTTCTGACCAACCTGGGCGGCAAGAAGCTCGCGGACATTGGCCTCGGTGACGACCAGGACCCCGATGGCTACCAGACCGGCTACTCCGAGTGGGAGCCCAAGATCTGGCAAGCACTGGGCGTTGCCAACGTCGAGGGCCTTCCTGAGGAGCCTCCCCCAATCACCAATGAGGACATCAAGATTGCTTCCAACTTCCTCCGAGGAACCATCCTCGAGGGGTTGGCCGACACCAGCACTGGTGCCATCTCCGCGGCCGACCAGCAGCTCACCAAGTTCCACGGTACCTACATGCAGGATGACCGCGACGTTCGGGATGAGAGGAAGGCCCAGGGTCTGGAGCCTGCGTACTCTTTCATGATCCGTTGCCGTCTGCCTGGAGGTATCTCCACCCCCAAACAGTGGGTGCAGATGGACGACATCGCCAACGAACTTGGTAACGAGACCATGAAGCTCACCACCCGTCAGACCTTCCAGTTCCACGGTGTTGTCAAGAGCAAGCTCAAGCCCGCCATGCAGGCCATCAACAGGTCTCTCATGACCACCATCGCCGCCTGCGGTGATGTGAACCGCAACGTCATGTGCAGCTCCCTTCCCACCCAGTCCAAGTACCACAGACAGGTCTACGCATGCTCCAAGCTGATCAGCGACCATCTTCTTCCCTCCACCACCGCCTACCATGAAATCTGGTTGACGGACGAGAACGACAAGAAGACCCAGGTTGCTGGTGATGCCGTCCAGGACTTCGAGCCTCTGTATGGACCCACCTACCTGCCCAGGAAGTTCAAGATCACCATCGCCATTCCTCCTCACAACGACACGGATGTGTACGCCCACGATATCGGCCTGATCGCTATCAAGGGCAAGGACGGCAACCTGGAGGGTTTCAACGTCCTTGTTGGTGGTGGCATGGGTGCCACGCATAACAACAAGAAGACATACCCCCAGATCGGACGTCACTTCGGTTTCGTCAAGGCCGAGGACGTCCACATTGCCTGCGAGAAGATCATGCTGGTACAGCGCGACCACGGTGACCGCAAGAACCGCAAGCACGCCCGTCTCAAGTACACCGTCGATGACCTCGGCGTCGACGTCTACCGCAGCAAGGTTGAGGCCATGTGGGGCAAGAAGTTCGAGAAGCAGAGGCCGTTCGTGTTCAAGAGCAACGTCGACACCTTCGGCTGGCAGCGCGACGAGACTGGTCTCAATCACTTCACCTTCTTCATCGAGAACGGTCGTATCGAGGACACGGCCGAGTTCCAGATGAAGACTGGTCTCCGCGAGATTGCCAAGGTCCACAAGGGCGAGTTCCGCCTGACTGGTAACCAGCACCTCATCCTCAGCAACGTTGCTGATGAGGACCTCGAGAGCATGAAGGAGCTCATGAAGAAGTACAAGCTGGACAACATCAAGTTCTCCGGCCTCCGCCTCAGCTCTTCTGCCTGCGTTGCCTTCCCCACCTGTGGTCTCGCCATGGCCGAGTCGGAGCGCTACCTGCCCAAGCTCATCGATCAACTCGAGCAGACCCTCGAGGAGAACGGTCTTCGCCAGGACTCGATCGTCATGCGCATGACTGGTTGCCCCAACGGCTGCGCCCGTCCCTGGCTCGCCGAGGTCGCTTTCGTCGGCAAGGCGTTCGGCGCCTACAACATGTACCTCGGCGGCGGCTACCACGGCCAGCGCCTGGGCAAGCTGTATCGCTCTAGCATCAAGGAGGATGAGATCCTCGCTATCATGAAGCCCCTGCTCAAGCGGTGGGCCACGGAGCGCGAGGACGGTGAGCACTTTGGCGACTTCTGCATCAGGGTGGGCGTCATCAAGGCGACCACCGAGGGCCGGGACTTCCACAACGATGTGAGTGACATTGCCATTTGACTCGTGCGAAAGACCTACCGCTAACTAGATGATCCAGGTTGCCGAGGAAGACGAGTCTGACGACGAGTAAATTTTGACGACGTGAAGCGGGACGAGGACAGCGAAAAATAGGGACGAGCTCGGGGACAAGATTGTAGGGAAACCATCTAGACTGCGGATGTTTTTGTGTACTCATACCTCGGCCCCATCTTGCCATGACCTTTTTTCTGGTATTTTATTTTGTTTTTGGTTATTTCCCCCCACTGAGATATCTCGCATCGACGGCTGGCGTTGCGTCTGGGTCGATGCACCTGGATGCTGGTTGTACTTCTGTTCATAGCTTGGAATGGAAAAGTAAACTCCTTCAACATGGAGCTATAATTACCTAGAATGCTGAAGCAAGTGAGGAAGATTGCACCATGTCATCATACGATACCTTGATGAAGCGTTTATTGCTTCGTTGCCATGGACCCTGCGGTGGTGGGAGAAGTGAACGCAGCTGCAGTTTGACGGATATTGTCCTCGACTGACATGAACACATGGGCGAGTTCGTAATTTATCACAAGAGACGACAGCAAGTCGGGGGGTATAAGAGCCTCAAATTCAAAACGCCTATTTCCCAACCATGCCGATATCACGAGCAAATCCATCGAGTCCCAAAACATCAAAACCACACATCTCTCATCTGCAGGAACAGGTCATGTCCCTGTCCTTGCACGTCCCGTCCAATCATACAGCTAAAAGCCCTTCAGACCATGAACCCATTAACCCTTTTGTCGTGAACACCATGCTCAGAGCGAAACGAACACTTCCAAAACCTGCCTCGACGCGGCCTACCGCCCCAGGCTGCTCCCGACGGTGCTCCCGATGTTGCTCACCTTCTCGCTGACCTTGCTGCCGACCTTCTCGCCCCAGCCACTGACCCTGGTGGGCATCCATTTGGGAGCCTTGAGGGACATGCGAACCCTTCCCTCGACAACAGTGTTGATTGCGTGGAGCATGAGATACGTCGTGCTGCCGAGCGCGCGGAAGAGGGCGAGACTGGCGACGGCCCAGAGGATGAAGCGAAGATAGTAGTTCTCGCCCATGCTAGAGCCGCCGTAAGCCTCGGAGACAGCCATGGCGAGGATGCCGTTGGCGATCATCCACGAGAGAACCATGTATGTGCGGACGGACCGGTAGTAGTCCTCCTGCATCTGGGCCTCGCTGGGCGGCGAGCTGGGGACCTCGACACGGTCACGGAGGTTGCGCAGCGCCTCGTCGTAGCCAGAATCAATGTCGAGCTGCTCAGAGGGAATCTCGAGCTCGACCGTCTGCGAACCCTTCTTGCCGATGGCGCCGCCAAGATCCGTCTTCATCACGTTGTCGCCCTTTGTGCCCCACGTCACGTCGTGCGTGTTGCAGAAGGCGTACACCTGGAGCGTGCAGATAGAGAAGGGCAGGAGCATGAAGTACTGCGCGGCTGACGTGATCAGGTGCCACGGCTCGAGGTACATAAGCGACATGATGATGTAAAGGCCAACGGTAGATAGTGTCGACACGATCAGGTTCGTGAAGACGTTGTTCCCGAGCGCTACATCCGCATCGCTGTGCGTGAACTGGTACACAACGATCCAGATGGTCGCGAAACCCGTATAGACCATGATGACGATGAAGATGATGAGGGATGCCATGTACAGACGATTGGCGCCTTGCGGTCGGTTACCCAGGGACAGGATGAACTGCGTGGCGATGAGCAGGGCGCAGGTGTATCGGAGGAAGATGAAGATGCCGTTGCCGACACCGTGGCCGAAGGGGTCAACTTGCGGATCGGCGAGACCGCCAGCCACGAAGTAGAAGGTGAGGTAGAAGTTTGCCAGAGAGAAGTAGGTGAACAGAAGCTGGAGGAGCTGGTAGATGAACTCCATGTTGAGGAGGATCTTGCGGGCGAGGGTGTGATCCGTGAGCCAGATCTGCTTAAAGTGGACGAGCGAATACACGGCTGCGAAGAAGGCACCGTTGAGCCAGCGTCGTCTTTGCGAAATGAACTCGGGCACGGCATCTGATATAAGTCAGTACGGGGTTGATACTCGCGGAGAAGTTGCAGCCGCTTCTTACCTGGCACATCTGTCTCGCCGTGACAGTTCTTGACATATTTCAAAACCCATCTCTCATTCTTCTTGGCAACCAGCTCCCAGCAGAGAATACGATCTTCGGCAAGATACATATTGGCGGTGAAAACGTCCGCGTGCTGACCGTGAAGCGTCTCTCCTTTGAAGTACTGACTCAGCGGCCCATGACCCGTCTCATCATTCTGCAGGGCGTGGTATCGGTATGCACTCAGAGCGCCGGGGAGCACAGTGATGTATCCGAACACAGACTCAAGCGGCTTGTCGAGGATGTTGGACATCTTGTACTCGAAGTTCTGCGACGCCACCAGAGGGTTGAGGAGGTTCGATCCAAATTTACCCTTCATTGCTTTAATTTCACCGCAAGCGCCCGCCACGTTTGAATCCGTGTCGAATGCCTTCCACAGATGGTACAGAGAGGTACCACCAGGACGAGTACCGACATCGAGAAGGATGCAGACATTGGGATTCAGAGACTTGCCGAAGGCGTTGAAGCACCATCGGTGGGAGTTGAGCTTGCGTTGGTTCTTTTCCTTGAGACAGAAGAGTAGCTGGACAGGAACGATGCCCTTCTCGGCACCCTTGAACTTGAGATCCGAGTCCAGAGAGACTTGTGTCGTGTACTCGTAGACGTGGGCCTGTACAGCCTTCTGATTGACGAAGTTCTTGGCGATGCCGTCCTGGTACACACCCATGGCGGCCAGCGCGTCGAGCGTACGGGGATGGATCTTCTCGCGACCATCAGAGACGATGCAGACGACGATCTTCTGCCATCCCTGCTCACCCCAGGTGCGGGACTTGGTACGGGAGCAGAAGTGCGCCACATTCTTCATAACAGCGTGCATTGTGCGAGTGAAATCGATCTCGTTCTCGTTGTACATGGTGACGCAGATGAACAGCTCCGTCTCGCGAGCGGTGCGGCCGATGCTCTGTCGCAGCTTGTATCCACGCTCGACAAAGTCGTCGGGGTCGCATGTGACGGCTGTATAGCGCATGTGAGTGAACTCGACCTCGTCGCGCCGAGGGAGGAAACTGTAGAGAATGGTAGGAATTTTGCACTCGAGCACGAGCTCGCCGTTGATGAGCTGGACCTCCTGCTTGGACATCTGAGGGGCACGCACGCCGCGACGCTCTTGCTTTCCGTCAGGTGCAGGCCCATAATGATGCCCCTTTTCGTAAGCGGGATCGTCGTACTCGTCTTCGTTCAAGGTCTCCTGGGACCGATTTGCGTAGCTGTGCCTCATAGGCCGACTCTCGCTGATGTCGGTCTCGGGTCCGAACACATCGTCGCCATCCCTGTCCAGAGGAATCGAGACGGTCACATCATCACCAAAGCTGGCTTCTGAGCCGCGATTGGGGTTAGAGAAGAGAGGCTTGGGAGGCAGCGGTCGCCTGGGGCTACCACCATATCTCGAAGAAGGGGTTCCCGGCCTGGGGCTGCCGTTGATGTCGGATGGCTCGTAAATGACGGAAGGGGGCGGCCGTCCGTAGTCGCGGTCTGACATGCGGCTCCAGGGTCTTGTTGGCGAGCCCTCGTAGTTCCTTGTTGGCGATCCCTCGTAGTTCCTTGTTGGCGACCCCTCGTAGTTCCTGTCACGGCCCTGGAAGGGAACGTAGGTCGAATCGGGCGGGGGCATGCTAGGTGCGTCCATGATGGAAGACGGCCGTGAGTGAGAATAGTCGGAGATAATGGAGGGTTGGTAGGACTGGCGGTGCGTCGGTCGAGAACTATTCAGATTTGATTGTGAGCTGTGGTCAACGGCAGAGGGATTGCTGTAAACAGGTGTAGGAGGACAACTCGAAGACTTCTGGAGGCCACTTTTCCTCGGAGAAGGTCCTTCGGGAATGATTGGAAGAGAAACAAGAGGAGAGATCTCCTCTCTGAGAGAGCTTGCGCTCGACTTCTGCTTCCGCTGCAACTTGACAGTCGAAGCTCTCCTAGGCTTCGGGGGGTTGGCGCTAACGGGAGAGATACTCCTGATGCTGTGACTTGAACGAGGTCCCCGGGGTACTGCAGCTGGAGGAGGGACCCGAGGAGAACAATTGGCCTCCTCTTCACGCCTGAGGGCTTCCAGATACTCTGGAGTCGTGATGTGCGTGTTGCCTCTTTCCTTGGTCCTCAATGGAGATGGGCAAAGTGATGGTGATGTGGTTGAGAATGAAGGATGGTGCAATGAAGTGGAAACATACGGTCTGCTGTCAAGAGGCTCGTCGTCCTCCATAGACGTCAGCAGTCTGACTGCTGCCGGGTTCGTCGAGTGCCCGTGGGTGGGAGTAGATTCGTCGTGATCCTCGTAATGGGGTAGGCTGTAGTCCGGCGGACGGTTGGAGCCGGGGGAGTTGGGACGGTCCATTGCGATTGAACTATCGTCGATGTGATATAGGGGACTATGATTGTTTGCTCCGCTCGATTGTTGACTGGAATGCGCTGTCTTGGAAGGTGACTTTGGTGCCGTGTGACGACTGGCGCCAATGCCTCCAAAATGAGAAGTGGTTTCTCGTCTCCGGCCGCAATTTGCAATGATGGGGGACAATTGTGTGTGTATCTTTGACGCGCGAGTAGAGACACAGTTGGCTGTGAAAGGAGGAGATGGAGATTCGATGATGACGGGGCCTCGCGACCTCTTTGCTGTGTGTGCATTTGGAGGGAGGAGCACCGGGTCGAGGGGCAACGATTTGTTTGCGACATGCTGCGACCCGTTGTTGACCCGGCAACCAGGTGTAAGCTGGTGCAGGGGCCCGTCAGGAACTGTAAGCGCGCTGAGAGTTTGGCCGGCAAGCCCGGGCACGCGTCCCGGTGGGTCTTGCCGTGGCGCCCGCACTACAGATTTCGATGATACCATGCCTCAGGGACACTATCGCTGGGCTTGAAAGTACTGGAACAATCAGATACTCCCGGTCTCACCGTTTGACGCCACTTCCACAGAGGTGGCTTGCATCAATGAGGTCAAAGTAGGAACGGAGTATCTCCCCGACATGTTCCAAAGGTTCCTTTATTGGCAAAAAGGGTTGAGATCAGGTGCATCGAAACGATCCCCCATCCAGGGCAGTCGAGCATTGATCAGTATCGGCGGGCCTGGTATTAAGTTCGGAAGTCTCCAGGTGCGGCACCCGACGAACGCGAAGCACCCGAATCTCCGAATCAGACGGGATCGGGTACTGTAGTGCTGCTTTTTCAGCGGCCATCGCAGGTGGTTGGGGTGCCCGGCCCTGAGGACCCAGCGCGTGATGGCGCCCAGCAGGGCGCGCAGGGATCCTCTTCCCGGCGCTTCCGGCGGGAAGGCTTCAATTTAGAGGCACCTACCTCAGGACCTAGGTCACAGCGATGACGGCGTATGACCAGCACCACCGGGGGGGAAGAGGTGCCAGAGGGCTCTACTAGCTCATCAGCGGGAGGCGCTAACGGCCTTCGACTTTCTTTTCCATCTGACGCCTTTTTGCCTCTGGCGGTCAGGTTTTGATAGACAGGACGCCGATACATCCTCGAATACCCTGATCATCTATTTCTTGCATACCTTTTCCTCTAGTTATCTCGCTTCTGTCCCTCCCTCCTCCCTAGCGATCTCAGATAGCAAAACGTTCCTCTCCTACCTTGCCCACCGCGCCCGCCATGGCCACAGACACTGGAGCCGATGCCTCGCAGCCGCTCGAGCAGGTCCAGTCTACTGCGTCCGCTCCCTCGAAGATTTACTATCCCAGTGGTCACCTCGGCCATTTGAACCCGTCACAGGAGTCCCGGCTGGCCGAATTCAAGCAGCTCGTCGAGAGCAAGGGGCTGTACAAGCCCGGCCCTCCTGCAACCCACGATGATGCCCTGTTACTGTGAGTCTCCAGCCAGTCCTTCGACACGGCCTCCCGACGTTACGTGCGGGACAAACCCTGACCGTGTCCCCCTGCACAGCCGCTATCTTCGTGCCCGTCGCTGGGTGCCCGCCGATGCCCTGACCCAGTTCGCCGAGACGGAGGCCTGGCGCAAACAGACTGATATCGATACCCTCTATCGCACAATCTCCCACCCTGCTTACGACGGCGCTCGCCGCCTCTACCCTCAGTGGACAGGCCGCCGCGACCGTCGCGGCATCCCTCTGTACCTGTTCGAGGTCAAGGCTCTCGACTCCAAGACTGTCGGCGACTACGAGAAGCAGGGCCGTGACGGCACCTTCAGCGATGCGAAATGGGACGGCAAGACCCCGCAGGGCCTTCTACGCCTCTTCGCTCTCTACGAGAACCTCACCCGTTTTGCCATGCCTTTTTGCACACAGCTGAAGGACCGCGAGCAACCTGATGTTCCCATTACCATGTGCAACAACATCGTCGATATTTCCGGCGTTAGCCTGCGCCAGTTCTGGAACCTCAAGAACCACATGCAAGCCGCCAGTCAGCTTGCGACGGCGCACTACCCCGAGACCCTGGACCGTACGTGCCACCCCTTTGCATTTGACTCGCGCATTCGCTGACGCCTGGCAGGCATCTTTATCATCGGTGCGCCTTACTTCTTCTCCACCGTCTGGGGCTGGATCAAGCGCTGGTTCGACCCTATCACCGTCTCCAAGATCTTCATCCTCAGCGACGCCGAGGTCAAGTCCACCCTCGAGGAGTTCATCGAGCCCCAGAACATCCCCAAGCGCTACGGCGGCGGCCTGGACTTCAGCTTCGGCGACCTGCCCGTCAACGACCCCGCATGGGAGGGGATCATCGAGTGGAAGAACGGCCACACCAAGTTCACCACCGGGCCCCTGGTGTGGCGCACCGCCGCCGATGGCAGGACCATGGAGTGCATCAGCCTGGGATCCGCCAACGGCAAGAAGATCGAGGAGCACATCTGCAGCATCGCCAGGACGTGGCCGCCCGAGAAGGACGCCGTGACCGCCGGTGCCGTCAACAGCGAGGCTCTCGTGCCAGCGCCCCCCGTCGACCCGACAGCCCAGGTTACCGACGGCGTGCAGAACCTCGCCGTGTCCGAATCATCCACCGCGAACAGCCTGATCAACGAGAAGAAGGAAGCCACCGTGGCCGACGGCGCGCCCGCCGCGCCCTCGACGACTGCCGCATAAGGTGTGCGGTCTCGCCTGAAGTGGTCTCGCCTGAAGGGCAGGGTCAAGAACCTCATTTGAGACAGCATGCATTCGTTCGTCACACGCGCCACGGAGGAGATACCACACTAGATACCAAACGGCGGGCATGGTACGGGAATACAAGGGCAGAGTAGGAGGGCACTTCGGGGACAAGCAGGCTGCATTGTCTATAGTCCTACTGCTGGGTACATGGGGTGTTCTGCCAGCGTCTATTACATTACATACATGCATCATTTACTCGTTTCGATTCTCAGCCAGCTTTTCATCCTCAGTCCCCGCCTCCCTGTTGCGCATCTGGCGCGGTGCTGTACCCCCGTCGCCGCCGCCACTCCTTGATACCCTGCTCGATGACCTCCCACGACGTGCCGTCCCTGACAAGATGCATGGTGACGCCGAGGCCCTCGGTGTCGCGATTACGGCTCTCGTCGTCGAAGAAGAGCATGTCCGTGTAGGGGACGGCGGAGCGGCGGAAGATGGCCTCAAAGTGGCGGATCTTGGAGCTGGGGTACATTTCGAGGCCGGCGTCGAAGAACTCGGCGGCCTTGCGCGGCTTGTCCTTGCGCTTGCTGCCGGTGCCGTCCTCGTCGCCGACGAGGGGCGAGACGTGGAGCATGCGCAGGAGGTCGCGGGCGAGCTCGGGGGTGTGGGTGCGGCTGGCGACGGCGAGCTTGATGCCGGCACGTGGGAGGACGGCGAGAATTGAGGGAACGTCGGGATAGAAGGCGTACGAGTCGCCGAGGCGGTCGGTGGCAGAGGTGTGGGAGGCGTGCGGCTTCAGGGGCGGGGTGACGTGGGTGTCGATCCAGAAGGGCCAGAGGGTGTAGTCGAGGTCAAACACTATCATGCCTGGCAAGGGGAGGCCGTCGGTGAGGATTGAGGGGATGGAGGAGGCGAGGGATGAGGAAGAGGCTGATGTGGCGAGCGTTGTGGTGCTGCCTTGGGCGTGTTTTGACAGTTTCTTGGGCATTGTGATTATTCGTGAATTTTGAAGATGGCAATTGAAATCCACAGTCGGTCGGGCTCTGTTTGAAGAGCGTACAAGTCAATATTCCGTGTATCGTTAACAAGTTGGTATTCTGGTGCCTGCAGATGCGACAGCGAGGGGCAGCTTGAACCCCGCTTACGTCATGCTCAGCGTCCATTGCCGCCAGACTTTGTCTCGGCTCCAATTCCCCAACTGGTGGATTTCCTTCAAACACCCATCACCACAAACACAATGGTAGGTACTTGCCACCAGCAAATTTCCATCAACCATGCCAATGTCACGACCGTTTGACAGACAGTTTCTGAGAGATGTGGGACAGAATGGTCACATGAACTCTTCTCGCCGACCGTCCAGATGATCCTTCGGAAGCCGCGAGACATCTAGCCAAGTACAGAACGACGTGCGATTATCTAAGGATGGAGCAAAAGAGTCGCCTTCATCATGAACATCACCGGAAACCCGCCGGAGAGATCATTTGATCAAACTTCTCATGAAGAGGAACATCGACTCTTGCGAACATCTCCCTCAGCGGATGTTGGGACTCGTCAACTCCAGCCTCCAACGCAGATACAACCCAAGGCCATGGGTTGTCCCCAGCCGGCCGCTAGCCGAATCGATGCCCAGGCCGAGTCCACAACGATCCGGCAGTCTTAGCTCCCGTCTGCAGTCGCACTCTCCCCACTGCCACCACGGACATGATGTCCCCAAGAAGCACCGACAGGTCGTCCGCGGCAAGACTTGGCTCCATCGGTTCCTCCATTGGCGGCACGTGTGCCTCTTCCATGGACATGGGCGGTTGGACGGAAACAAGCTCCAGCGAATAGACGCCCAGAAGTTGACATTCAATCCCGCATGGGGTATCACTGGAATAGGGGCGAAGCTTGCCTACGCAACTCATTGGCCAACCCCGTGATTCGACGCCCAACTAGGAAGGCCTGAAGCTCATATGGGACGAGTGCTGATCCCTCAGCTCAGGCTCACGCGTTGCACGTGGTCCTCGCGGTTCGTCGGCGCTCCTCATCCTGGCACGAGGCCCATCGGTCCAGGCTTGTTCTGACAATCGTCGCGCGAGGGGCTGTTCATGGGTTGATCGTCTATTAAAGCTGCCACCCCGCTGCCAACCTTTCGCCAAGTCACTAGTCCCAGGGTCATCCTTCAGCTAGCTCCTCGCGCCAACGTCATCACAACGGTCCTCGTCTACGCACACGGTCGTGGAACCCTATCTTGGTTTGTCGACTTGTACATACCGACAGGATGCGTGCGACGACATCAGCTGCCTTGCTGGCGGCATGCTTTGCCAGTGTCACCCAGGGCGTCCGTATCATCCAGGGCAATGACGATGGTTGGGCGGAGCTCTACGTCCGCTCCGCCAACCTCGCCCTCAAAGCCAAGGGGCACGAGGTTATTTTGTCAGCGCCCGCAGACAACAAGTCAGGCAGCAGTGAGTTTATTTTATCGCGAAAAGACTTCGTCAGCTCGCTCACTGACCATCAAGGTTCACGAGACGAGGAACCAAAGCCTCGTACGGATGCCTGCCAGTACAATTCTTGCCCGCCCAACAGCGGCCCGCTCGGCGTCAATGCAACCTCGCCTGACCTCCACTGGGTCAACTCGTTCCCCGTGACGGCTATTCGGTACGGAATCGACGACTTCGTCCGGCAGAGCTGGCCTGATGGTGCCGAGCTGGCCGTCTCCGGTCCAAATGTCGGTACCAACGTATGGCTTCAGGTTCCCTTCTCGGGCACTGTCGGCGTCGCCGCCTTCGCCGCCAAGGAGCGCAAGATCCCGGCCATTGCCTTCTCTGGCGCCAGCAGCGGTACCCTCGCCTGGGACACCCAGCCGGTCCCAGCCAGGAGCGCCGTCTATGGCGAGCTCGTGACCCGCCTCGTCGACGCTGTGGTCGCGGGCGGCAAGCCGTATCTTCCCGAGGACGTGTTCCTGAACGTCAACTTCCAGTCAGTCAACAGCCGGTGCCAGTCGGCGGATGACTTCACCTGGGTCTTTACTCGGATCAATCCCGGGCTGTTCTCCTCCCCTGATGCGCAGAACTGCGGAGACAACAGGTTGCCGAGGGAGGCTGCTGTGATCGTCCGCAACGACGGGTGTTATGCCACGATCAGCGTGGGAGACGCCAACGACAAGACCACCGCGCCTGCGGAGAAGCAGGCTCCAGTGTTCTCTCGCCTGGCCAACTTTGTGAGTTGCCTGCCTGCTTGAGTGGTGTTTATAGGGCTCAAACGGGCCGGTCTTCCTTTCGTGACGTTACAGCTTTCAGTGGTCAGATTCTGGGGCACACCATGATTATGTATTATCGGGTCTACTCTACCAGTAGATGCGGCAGCCAAGTTGAAAAGGAAAAGAACCAGCGGACGTTTGAAGGTCCTGGACAATTTTGGTCCCACATTTACCGCAGGCCACTGCCTGCTGAAGCATTACTCTCTCGCTTCTCCATACTCGCAAAACTATGGGATGCTCATCTTGGTATGATCTCGGTGCTTCGATGCTCTTCCTCCAAAGCCCCAGCCCATCTGATGGGCCACGTGTAAGGCAACCCCCAGCTCATCGGCCCAAGCCCAAACCAGACCCGGGTTCTTCTGGAACATGCGTCCCGCGGCGATGAGGTCCAGGGGCACATCGTCATCCGACTTGCCGCCCTCGATGATCTCCTGGGCGGTCTTGCCGCTCTTGATACTGCCCACGGCACTGACGAGCAGGGAGTCTCCGACGGCCTTCTTGATCTCCTTGGCGGCGGGGGCCTGGTATCCGGGCCCGCCCTGGACCTTCTGCGCGACGTGGTTGCCGCCGCTCGACACGTCAATGACATCAACGCCGCGCTTGGCTAGGATCTTGGCGAGCTCGACGCTGTCCTTGACGGTCCAGCTCTCGCCCGAGTAGTCGGGATTCGTGTCGAGCCAGTCTGTGGAGCTGATGCGGGCAAAGAGCGGCATCTTCTCGGGGATGACCTCGCGCACGGCGTCGACGAGCTCGAGACCCAGGCGGATGCGGTTCTCGAAGCTCCCGCCGTACCTGTCCGTCCGCTTGTTGACGGCGGGCGTGAAGAAGGAGGAGACGAGGTAGCCGTGGGCGAAGTGGAGCTCGATGATGTCGAAGCCGGCCTCGACGGCGCGGCCGGCGGCGGCGACAAAGTCCTTCTTGAACTGATCGATCTCGGCGATGGTCATGCTGCGCGGGGTCGGGTAGTGCTCGTCGAAGGGCTCGGAGCACGGGCCGACGACGTCGTCCGGCCAGCCGCCGACCTCCTTGACGGCCGTCGCGCCGGCGGACAGCCAGGGCGCGACCGTGGAGGCCTTGCGGCCGGCGTGGGCGAGCTGGATGCCGATGATGGCGTTCTGGCTGTGGGCGAAGTCGACGTGCTTGCGGAGGGTGTCGACGTGGGCGTCGAGCCAGATGCCGGAGTCCTCCGGGGTGATGCGGCCGTTAGCCTGCACGGCGGTGGCCTCTATCATGGTCAAGCCGGGCTGGGAGGGGGGCCGGTCAGCTAGGCGGCTCTCTCGGATATGTTGTTTGGGCGACTTACACCTCGCTGGATCATGCCGCCATAGTGGGTGATGTGCCAGGGCGTGTGGAAGCCCTCGTGCGAGCTGTATTGGCACATGGGGCTCACCCAGAGACGGTTGGGGAGCTGGACGCCGCGAATCTTGAGGGGCGTGAACAGGCGGGGGATAGGTTGGCCGTCGGGCCCGGGGGCGGCGGTGCCGGCGGGCGGGTCCTGCTCCGGTGTATAGAAGGGGATCCCCTTGGCGGCGGTGTTGAAGATGGGCTTGCTGCACTTCTCGGCCCTCTCGGGGTCGGGAGTTTGAGCCCGGGACACGGTGATGCCGTGGTGGGGGTGGCAGATGCGCTTCTGGAGATAGGCGGCCATGATATCTTGCTACGCTACTTTGCTGGGAGCGGAAAGTGAGGCTCTGGGAGTCTGTGGATTACAACGTGAGATGGAAGTCAAGCTGGCCGTTGAAGCGAGGGAGTGATGAAGTGAGGTCATCTTTAAATGCACGTGCTTATTAGAGGGGTATTAGAGGGGTATCAGAGGGGTAATGTTTCTCATGTTACTCGATGATGGTGTCTCAACGTCATGGCACGCTCAGAGACCAACCTAAGAGTTCGACTTACCTACCTTTACCTTATCAGTTCATGCAGTAGGACGGGAACTTACTTAGGGGGCTTGCCAACGCCTAAGTGAGACACGCCACTGCTGTTCATTGGCCCCACGGCGGGACTAACAGGATGACTGGATTGAGTTTATTTTGGAGTTCTTCAGCCTGGCGCTTCAGCCTTCTAGGTAGCATGAAATTTTGTAGCAAAAAACTGAATGATGATCACGTAGTAACTTTGAGGAGACTCATCATGGGGTCGCTGACTTACATGACTATTGTGAACACACTTAACAAGAGTTGATAGTCACGTCGCCTGCGTGAGTCATCGTCCCCAGATATCGGGGTTTCACTTATGCAAAGGCGTTGAGTTCCCATGCTGGGCTTGTCAAGGACAGCAGCGTTCTTGGGTATCGTTGTGACGGAATTTTCTACATGAGTAAACCAGAAGCCACGGCGGAAATCTACTAAGCACGTCAGATAAGGCCACGACGCGTTGACATCATGTGGTCAGCCTTCACTCGTATGCCATTGGGAGACCCATTGACTAAACGAAATCAACCGTCACTATTTTTTCTTGGTATTCATTCATTTCTGACGATAAACTAGGGCTCGCGACTCAATGCGTGGCGTGCAAGGATTCAAACTTAAATCCCACCGCGCTCATACATGTCCGTTTCGAATCTTCTATAAAATGGGAGACCTTCCATCTTCCGGGATGGTTCTATTTCTCTTCTCTCTTCATCCGACCACCTCCCTTCCTACAAACCTTCCTCTCCTTGGGGTCCGCTCCATCCCCGAGGCCCCCTTCTCGACGCTTGTCCGTCACCCGACGATGTTTCGTGTTAACCACCTTCATACCCTCATGGGAGCTGCCTGCCAGTCTTCAGACAGACGGTGAGCCCGGGAAGCATGCGAGTGCTCCTCCGTGTTCATCGTTCCGGTAGCCCGGCAATTTGTTGTCAGCCCATGGAGTATTCGGTGGTTACCACGATCTACCATCACGTCGTCGGTACGGTCGGACGATGGACAGGCCGGGGCTCCTCCTGCGATGGCCGCGGGTACCCAATCTCCTCTTGTACGATAATCGACACCATTTCAGACTTCACAGTCGCGAGTACTTCAACTATACCATTTCCTTATGCAGTATTATCTTCGGTTGGCACAGGCCTGTGGTCATCCATCCGGTCGTATATAAACATCTATGAACATACATGTCTATATACCTCCGTTGGCTTTCACAGTATGCAACTACGAAAAACACACAACAACAGCAGCAGCAGCAGCAGCAGCAGCAGCAGCAGCAGCAGCAACAAAACAGCCAGAAAATAAAGAAAAAGAGAGAAAAAAAAACATCAGTCTCAGCATCATCAATATTGGGCCACAAAATCCCACATGGGTCCTGGACGGGGGCGTCATACGGCATCCCTTCCACGACTTTTCCCACGGCGAGCTGATAGCCATACGTCAATGGTGACAGACCAGGCCACGGAATCCCCCAGCACTCTCCTTCTCAGGGAGTGTATGGCGATCACCGTTTGTCAAGCTTTGTCTCGGCCGTCGCTTGGGATTTCCAGGCTTCGACTCCAGTCATGTACCAGTCACAGCCACGCAGAGAGACGGGTCGCAAAATGCCCAGGTCCCGGACGGAACCGGAGAGAAGACACCTCCTCGGGATGAGTCCCAGGCTTGACGCAGACTTTGCCGCCCTGAACCCACATACAAACGACGGGGCTATCACAGACTTGAGCTTACATACACACACAACAGTAGTCTGTTCGGGGAACGAGACGTAGGGACCGCTCGAGCGATGCGGATTCGGAGTCCGTGTCTTCGGTGGTCCTTCACACTCAGAACCGTGACCGACATGTCTGGTTCGGTCAATTGAGGCGAGTGGATTTGTTACATGGCGCTGCAATCTGCGGATTCGCGCCGTGTCAGCGAGGCGCGAGGATGCTGGAACGTGGACGGTTCCCAGAGCCGTTCTCTATTACTTCCTCGCGCGTGACCCCATCCAGATCATACTGGCCGGTACGAACTTTCCGAAGGTCGTATCGTGGAGGTGTCTGCCCTCGTTGTCCATGCCGAACCGGAAGGTGACACGGAGCGGGCTCACTCTTCACCTGGCAATGTTGCAGGTCTTCATAGCGGGCGGATAGTGAGTCAGGGGTCAGGTGTGGATGAGCATCGAGTGAGTGATCAGCACGTTTTTTGGATTTAAAGAAATCTCGGTGGCAAGGATTTGGACATGAGACGGATTTCACGTTGTTGGAAAAGGGTAGTGCGCTTCAATTTGAGATGTTTTGACTGGCCTAAAACCTGGAGTTGAATCTGACTTAAGACAATCCCAACATGCCTCCCGGCATGGACCTCTTGCTCAAGAGCGCGATGAGGCCACCGACCATGCTGACGATGCCGCTGAAGATGGACAGCTCGAAGAAGCCGTCATATCTGTCCACCAGGGCGCCATTGATGGGCGGCCCGATGAGGACGGAGACGGCCGCCACAGCGCAGCCCATGCCCATGTACGAGCCGAAGTCACGAGGGTCATCGCAGCAGACGGTGAGGGCGGCGGCCCCTCCTGAGATGATACTTCCAGAGCAGAACCCAAAGATGACACAGTAGACGATGAACGCTGCCGTTGCCTCAACGTGATAAAGACACAAAATAACGACGCCAGTGCTGAAACCCCCGACGGCAAAGGTGTTGAATCTTCCGATTTTGTCGGCCATGATTCCAGGGATAACTCTCCCAAATGTCGAGGCCCCGTTGATAATGGCGACAAAGTACGAGGCCAGCGCCGGGTTGACGCCCTTGGACACGGCGTATGTCGGGATGAAGTAGATGGGCGTGTTCATGCCGAGGAACATGAAGCTCAGGCCGGCGATGAGAAAGATGTACTTGGGGTCCCTGAAGGCCGAGAAGAGGAAGAACCTCGACTTTGTAGGAGGCAGGCGAGGCTTCAGGCCGAAACAGGAGATGGCGACAAGTGGGATCATGACGAAGCCCAGGATCCTGATCGACCAACCGAAGCCGAGCGACGAGTCGTTGAGCATCTTGGAGACAGCCACGGGGAACACAACGCCTCCGATCGAGGAGCCAGCCACGACGATACCGAGGGCTGCGGCGCGGTGCTTGTCGAAGTACTGCGATGTGGCGGCAAAGGCCGGGAGCTGCAGCATGGACGAGCACACGCCGACGAGGATGCCCTGCACGAGAACGAAGTGCCAGTACTCTCGACATATGCTCAGGAGCATCAGGGCAGCCACCAGGCCAACGGCGGCAGGTCTGGTGATCTACAAATCTGGTCAGATGGGTGCTGGATTTACGCCAAGGAGGGGAAAACTTACCGCGGACCCGTATCTGTCGAACAGCGGTCCCGCGATGGCACCGGCAGCAAACTGGATGAACGATGCCACGGAGCCGATCCAGGCAATCTTATCTAGTGAATTCCCTTTGAGCTGATGAACGGAGTAGTATTGCTGAAAGACGCCGAATGTCCAGGCGAGCCCGAGGCAGAAGAAGGTCGCCGATCCTGCGGCGGCGACGGACCAGGCTCGGAAACCGCCGTCCGGAGCATCTCCAATGTGAGCAATCTCTGCAGCACTGCCTGTGATAGAGGGTACTTTGACGACGGGTGTACTTTCGAGGTCAGGAGAGTTTCCGGCTTCTTTCGTGGCAGCCATCTTAGCTGTATTCTGAGAGCGAGGGCAGTAGAAGCGGCTTTCGTGCTTTGGTCAAGAAGAGGAAGAGAATGTGTAGATAACTCATGGTAAAATTTCCATAGCCGTGGGCTAATTGCCTGTTCTATACAGTTATATATGAGATCCGTCGTCATCTTCCGACTTACACCGGAGCGGTAGACGGCCTCGGTGACGGCTTCGGCATCGGGGATAGAGTGCGGGGTACGGCGGTCGATTGCTACAGCTCAGCATCCCGCCATTTGGCGCGGCAGGACGGTGATTTTGCTACTGTCGAGCACCTTAACCCGACATCGTACCTGCCGCCGTCCGTTCTCCGATAAAGACCTCACCACCCCCGTGATATCATTTCCAATTCTTCGATATACTCCCGAGCCCCTATCTATCGCAACCTGCTCAATTCATGCCCAGACTCAGATCATCTCTATTAGTCATTGGTATCCCGCAGGCTGTATTCCCAGGGCTGTTCATCTCCGCAAAAGGCCGCTGTCATGGAACCCGACGACGACACAGTCCGAAGACGCAGACGACCAGCCGTGTAAGTGCAGCATTCACGGTCCCTGACCCTCATCAATTCGTCCCTGGTGGCCCAGCTGGTTAAGGCGTCCGACTGTTACTGCTCCAGAGCATCAGCACATCGGGAGATCGACAGTTCGATCCTGTCTCGGGGAGGTTTTCATTTTTGCCGGTGGTCACCACCTCTGTCTCCATCTCGAGATGGGGCGAGCGACACCTGAACCCAGCTGATCAATGTCAAGTTCATGCTCGAACTGCAGGCGTCGCAAGATACGGTGCAATCGACAGGCGCCGTGCAACAACTGCACGCGCTCACGGAATCATGCGCCATGTGTTTACGATCATCACCCTCCGCTGAGTGCCGGGCACACGTCCGCCTTGCCCGATGCGACTGCCGCCACAGAAGGGCCCCAGAGCTCTGTCCCTGGTGGCAGCTCCACGGCCGCAGCATCGCCGGCTGCCAGTCAACCGTCCACGACTCTCGTAGCAACCAGTACAAGTGCACCAGAACAGGAGTACGTAGTCCGTGAATCAGCTCCCGATTTCAGCCAAGATGTCATCATGGCGGAGGGGAGACCAATCTGGAAACCTAGGATACGCCCGTTCATCAACCGTGTGGCAGGCTCAAATCGACCTCTCATCAGAGAGACCGCGACCTCCATCGGCGGGAGCTTCTTTTTTGATGACGAAGTGGGAGGCCCTGGCCGTAAGAGAGGCATCGTCCGCAGTGTCGGACACAAGAGGAGGCTGTTCCTGCAGGGTCACTGGATGAACCTCGTTCCATGGGTAAGGTCCCCCTCGCAACCATCATCTTTCAGAGCCAGCAGCTCAATTGACACACTTGCAGGTCAATGACATGCTCCACTACTTCGAAGTCCACGTCAAAGGTGGCGCGCCAGAGGCGCCAGAGAAGGCAGCGGCCTCTGTTGACCTCAACCGATGCAAGACGCTGGCACGATATATCAAGGCCTGTCGCATACCAGCCTGGCCAAGTCCACCGACACGGGATCTGCCCCCGAGAGAGGTGGCGGACAAGCTGGTCGAGTCCTACCTCCGATCCATCGAGACGGTGTACCGTATCCTTCACATCCCAACCTTCCGCAAAGACTACGAAGCCATTTGGCTATCCGGCGCTGAGCCGGACATGGGGTTCCTGGTCCTGGTGAAGCTCGTCATGGCCGTCGGGGCCGCAACATGCGACAATACCTTCAGCTACCGCGACATGGCCGTGCGGTGGATATACGAGGCGTCGACCTGGCATTCTAATCCCGTTTTCAAGATGCGTGTCAGGCCAGACCTTGTCGGCATTCAGAGCCACATCCTCCTCCTGATCGCCAGAGAGCTGGCAGGCATCGACGACGACGGCGTCTGGATCGCGGCCGGCACGCTGATCAGGGAGGGAATGTTCGCCGTCCTCAACCGAGACCCGTCACGGCTCCCTTGGAACACCAAGCTGGCGGCGGAGATGCGACGGCGGCTGTGGGCGACCATCCTCGAAGTGTCCCTACAGACAAGCATGTCCTCGGGGTCACAGCCGCACCTTTCAGTCGACGAATTCGACGCCGAGCCACCCGGGAACTACGACGACGAGGACTTGCTAGACGAGAACTCGGTCCCGAAGCCCGACGACACGTTCACCCAGACCTCGGTGGCGAGGGCGCTCAGGAAGACCTTCCCGCAGCGGCTGGCGGTCGTCAAGCACCTCAACGACCTCGGGCCGCACGGATCATACGAGGAGACGCTGCGCCTGGACACGGAGGTGCGCAAAGCCTGGAAGGCGATGAGCCGGACCCTCCAGGCATGCGGGCCCACGGACGTTCCGGCCCCGGGCCACTTCGCCCGGCGGACGGCCGACTACATCATGAGCCACTACCTCTCCGTGCTGCACATCCCCTACTTCGGCGTCGGCCTGCACGAGGCCAAGTTCGCCTACTCGCGCAAGGTCGTGGTGGAGACGGCGCTCAAGGCGTGGTCGATAGCGCACGCGTCCATCTCGAACCCCGACGTGAGCAAGGACGCGAACGGGTCGCCGGTCGGCGACGACCTGAGCCGCCTCTGCGAGGGCGGGTGCTCGGGCTACTTCCGCACCGTGTCGTTCCAGTCGGCCGTCGTGGTCGCGATGGAGCTGGTGGCGCAGGTGCAGGAGGGCACGAGCCTCGGGCCCGTCAACGTGCGCGCCGACCTGCTCTTCGTGGTGGAGAGCACGAGGGACATCACGCTGCGCGCGCTGGGGGCCGGGAGGACGAACATGAAGGGCCACCTGCTCATGTCGCTGTTCCTGGCACACATCGACGGCCTCAGGCGCGGGCTGGACTATCGCGAGATGGTCGACGTCATCGGCAGGGCGGCCGGGGAGGCCGAGGGGCGGGCGCTCCCGGCGCTGGAGAGGGTGGCGGCGCGATATCACGGGGGCGCAGCGGGCGCGCCGGAGCCGGAGCAGCAGCAACAGCAGCAGGTGCCACTCGGCGACTCGCTGGACTTGATGGGCGCCTGGGACTTTCTGGTAAGACAGACCTGCGTAGTTCAGTTGGTCGTCGCGGGTGTTGCAAAGGAAAATGCTGACAGCGAATGGCGTAGATGTCGGATCCTCTGTTCACACCCGCCGACGGAGAGCCCGCGGACTGCTGGGACGACCTGTGAGACCGGTGAAGCATCCGTCCCCAACAGAGCCTGCCAGTTGCCAGATTGCCGGCCTGCATCGACGACGGGCCAGCCTGCGGTGGATTGAGCGTCGTGCTTGGCGAGGTGCCGAGAAACCGACCGCGGCAACCGTCATTGCTCCACCAAGATGTGCACCTCATCTTACACACGTGCAGTATGTGCCATGGCAATAGGCCAAGCTACGATGCCAAGGACGACGGGGCTTGCGATGCCAAGGCTCTTAAATGCCAAAACGGATGGCTCCAGGGTTCAAGCCCTCGAGAGGAGGCTTGGCAGCGCAGCACCGACTTCCACAGGAGTGAAACGAAACAACCGTCTACAGAACGACTTGAGGGGAATCGTCCGACCATGGTAGGAGGAGTCGTTGAAGGGGTAGGTGCGTCGGATGTGATCCATGGGCGGTGAGTGCAGTGAAGCAAGGTGAGTGCCCCGAGAGGACCTAGACCGAGAAGATTTCTCGCCTTCGGGCACCCCCCCCCCACTTCAAGTTCAGGGCCCCCGGACGGGCACGTACCTACCCACACTTGGCACATTAGTGGGTTTGGTGGGCGGCCTTGGCACCTCACCAGTGCACCAGTGCCAAGTTCGTTTCAGTGCGGCGCACAGAGGCA